>MQRK01229854.1:14187-25114 GCA_001938485.1 Girardia tigrina
GAACATGGTCGAAAAGAGAGTAAGAGTAATATTGCAGAACATAGGAAAAAATGTAAATGTGATGTTAATTTTGATAATTTGAAAATTCTGTGTAAGCATTTTGACAGTTATTGGGAGAGTGTCGTGTGAAGCATTTTTAATTAGGTCACGTTGCCCTAAAATCAATGTTCAAAAGGGCAGTCTCAACCAGCTTATTGAGAATTTTTGATTAGCATGATTTCATGCAATCGATTACATAATCATCATTTTTGTATTTATATACAGGTGAATTGATTATTAATTAGTGACCTGAAGATGACGGTAGATCCGTCGAAATATATTGTCGTAAAATATATTTTTAAATGGATGACTTTGGTTATTATCATGAAAAATTAAATTTTATAAGTAAATTAAGAATAAATTGAAATTAGAATTTTCCGGTTTGACATTAACAAATTTTAGAAAAAGATTGTTCCTCAAATTAAAATTTATAATTAACTGATTATAAAAGTTAATTATAATTAAAAAAATTTGTTTGTTTATGTAGAATTAATTTTTTTAGCTTTAGTGCGTCGAATTTTTTCGTGTAAATAAATTTTTAGAGATAAATTAGTTTTTATATGGCTTCGATTGGTTTTGATGATGGAGTGCCCATCAATTCTAACAATTATAATTATTTTTATACAAATTTGATACCATTTTAATCGTAACTAAAACATTATGATTTTTATTTTACAACTCAATTTTTCAAAAAACATTTGATTATAGTTATTTTTTGAATACAAATTTTGAGTTACAATTACTTGTTATTAATATTAAAATTTTTATTTAAAACCCAATTTTATTTACAATGTTTGTTACTCCGAATTATTTATTTCCCAAAAATTCAAATTCTAATAAATTAAATTTTAATTACAATTTTTATTATTAATCCAAAATATTTGTTTTTTTTTTAAAAATTTATATAAATAAATCATTTGAAATTATTTAATTATAAATATGATATTACAAATTAATTAAGAGTTATTTAATCGATAAATAATTTGTAAGTTTACTCTAATGGCATTGCTCGTTTATTTTTTTTAAATTGCAAAAATGTAAATTAATTAAAATTCTTGCCGACCAGTAGATTAAGTCTTTAATATTCAAAAATAATGAATTGAACATTTATTTTTAAGGCTCTAAAATGATCTGCACAACTTATGTATCTCTTCAGAATCCATCATTAAATGACTAACATTACTACATCTCAATCTCCATGATGCATGTACATAATCTCTCTTATATCCTGATTGAATCTCTATTCACGGTCATTGATCATTGATCTAAGATTACTTGGAAACAGATACATGTGGCGATAAATAATGCATTTGGTCTGTATTTTGCATCTAAGGTTTCTAAAATCAGTGATTTTATTGGTGGCATAGTATTGTTATCAAAAAAGCATGTTCCACTTAATTAATTCTTAATTTTATTACTGATTAACCGAAATTAGAAAATATTTCGACTTTTCTTTTTATTACGGATTATTCTTCAATAATAAAAAAACAAGAGCAAAACGGCTTGTAATCTTTCAATTTGTTTTGAAAAAAAATTAATAATAATTAATAAAAAATAGCGTCTTTAACATATGATTATTTTTAAAAATTTTATCGAATATTTTTATTATTTTTTTTTAGAAATAAACCATTTTTGGCAAGAAATTAAACAGCATTGATGATAGAAAATTTCATGCATGAAATAAAGACGTATGAGAATGAATATTGTTAAAAATAGTTAAGAGTGAATGTCACAATTTGTTTCTAGAAGTGTGCAAAAATCAATTTCACATCATTTTAATAAGCAATAAACAACTGATAGCATTTGTGAACACTGATTCTAATAAAATGGACCATTTATATATGATATACATAAAGAAGGAGTAATGAAGAAAATATTGAAGGTTTTATTTAAATAACAAACTTGGAACAAATGAAACAATATATTTTTTTTATTTTTTTTTGTATTTTTATTTTACTTATATTACATTATTATATCATTGTCTCAAATGATTAAGAAAAAAAATATGTTAACCGAAATAATTATAATACATTAAAAACCAGACAGATATCATGATATTCAAATTTCATGACGTTTGCTTAAACCTGGACCTCACAAACTTCAATGATACGATACATATTAGTTAAAATTAAAGAATTTTATAAATAAACTTCTTTTCACATAGCTACTTTATAATGACAATTATACAATCATAATTGATGTTAAAATAAAGATGTCACGAACTGAATACAATTAAAACATAATTAAGTAACATCAAATGACATTTAAAACAATCTGTACAAAAAATATTGAAAAATTTTTTCAAGATAAAAAGGTAAAATGAAAGAGAAATTTAAGCTAATCAAAATTAAATGACATTTTATAAAATTATTATCAACCATTATATAGATAATTAACGTTTTTATAAAAGACGATTTCTGGTTTAAGAAGGTTACTCAAGAAACAAGGAAGAAATACGCCGATTATCAATGATAAAAATGTAGATCCATATTTTATTATATATTGCTTCAGTATGAAAAAGTGTATCTCAATCACAATGTTGTAACTTTAATTTATTGTATATAAAATGTGTAAAGTGTTAATAAGGTTTCGGCTTCTGGTACTGACAATTTCTTTTAATTGAATTTTATAAGGTTGCAAGTTGATCAAGTGAACCAACCACACAATGACCCTTCAAAAAATATTAATTGATACTTATTCCATTCAATACTAAAATAGATTTTATTTGAATGTCATTGTTCAAATGGTTTTCCAAAATAAATTCAATTATCCTAACCTATTTTTCATACCAAATTCAAAATTTCTTCGATTTATCTAAAAAATGAAAACTATCAGATTATTCTCGAAAATATTACTAATTCATGTTTGGTTTAATAGGTTTAATAAAATAATCCTTTGCACTCCTAGCAACAACTTCACACTATTTTTAAAGAAATAATAAAGAGAATTATACGGCCTAAAAACCACTTTCCCTTTAGTTTCTCGCCTTCAAATATCAATTTTTCTTTACTCTCTTCAACATTCATATCTTCTTAATTATGTTCGTTTATGTCTCCTGATGTGTTTGAACCTGCTCTGTTGATCGACGAATGTTTTGTGATTTATAAAATCAAACTAAGCTAAGCTAACTTAAAATGAAGTATATAAATTAATCAATGCGTACCTTCATTCTACAGTATTAATAATCCAATATACTTGGTTGTATACTTTTACCGCTTCGTATATTCAATTTTTATCACTTTATTAAGAGTTCATATTCTAATAATGTTAAAACTCTTGTTAATAATATTATGACCACCGAGACTCAAACAATTAAATTATTTATATTATAGTAGAAAATATTAAACAAAACTTGTATTTAACAGTTTATTGCAGTGAATATTAAAGGGTGTGCTATGGTCCAGAAGGTACGGTATTACATTTGAGTGATTTCTTAAATTTGGAATAGTATAAAATTACTTTGTGACGTTTACAGTCAAAGACGTTAAACTGTTGAAAAGCTCTAATACATGCATGAAAGATATATGATGAACTTCTTTGGTGGTATCCCAGATGTGTTATTTCTCGAAAGTCATCGGGGAAAGGTTAACGGTTAATTTTACACAAGTTAAATGTGCTAAATAAGGATTAACGAGGATGTAAGACCACTATTATTGAAGTTCAAACCAAAGTTTTTGACTTTATTTTTAAGCTTCAATAGCAATATCATGAGATGTTCTTATTTACAACCAGAAATGTGCTTTATTGAATGAAAAAACAACATTTGTTAATACTGGTAATCTTCAAGCTTTGAAAGTAACATTTTGTCTCAGATTCTCTAATCTTATAGATTGGATTACTGAACCATTTATTAAATATCTCGCTGGCACAGAGAAAGATCAACGAAACAAAATTACAGATTCACATTTACTGATACTATAGCTCTACAAAAAGATAGCTTTTATGTAGCTAGAAAAAGATCTCACGTCCAGATTTCCGATTTTCTATGTTATTTACAACATCATATTTGGTAGGAACAAGTTTTAGCTCCATTAATTATTTTCCTACAAAAAAGTTAAAAAAACTTGACATATTGAAATTTGAAGGGTCACGAATAAAATTGTTTCATCTACCAGATTTTGTGTCACTTGTAAGAAGCCGTCAAACAACAGGTTAATATTCATGTTTTTGAAAAAAAGTTAAATTCAGATTGATTTCTTATTAATTATTTACTATATAATATAATTAGACAGCGTTTCAATATTTGAAATGTACTACGGGAACTATTATCAAAAAATGATTGAAAAACCAGCTTTAACATACATCGAAAACGACTTCTTAGGTACAAAAAAAGGTTCATTCATTCTTTAGTCTATTCCATCCTATAGATTCTATAGTATAGAATATGAATTCTTACATAAGAACTATGAATTAAATTTAATATCTTATTAAAGTTTAGAAACATTTGTAAACGACTTTTTCTTTGAACTTTGAGTTTTTTAATTTATCTTTCAATAATTTCTTATGATTTAAGATGTTGTATAGAGAAAATAAATAATAAAACAGACGATAGATTGATAGAAATCAGTTTGAACAACTATTTTGAAATTCAGTAAGAAAAATATAATCTTGGCTCAATATAAAACAAAATAGATAAAAAATAAGAAAATTAAAAATAAATAAATAATATAATAAACAGTCTGAGAAGATGAAATATACTAAGGCTTATAATATGATATGATTTATATTCATTAATGAAAAAAGATTTTATATCGGCCATATATATATATTTGATTATTTTGTATATATTTGATTAAAGCTTTTTTATATAATTATTGGACATGTTTCGATGTTTACATACATCATCATCAGCAATTTTCGGATATTTGGTATATGAATATTGAATTGTTTGAATAATATAATTTTAATAGATTAATAGATTAAAATTGTATTTATTCAAACAATTCAATATTCATATACTAAATATCCGAAAATTAATGATGATGATGTATGTAAACATCAAAACATGTCCAATAATTATATAAAAATCTTTAATCAAATTATATATATATATATATATATATATATAATAAAAAGGTTTAATACAGCATAAATGTAAAACAAAATGAAATAAAAGTACAAGAAATCTATGATTTTTTCAAAAAAGACTAGATAATTAAATATCAGATTAAAAGAATAAAATTATTAATTTCAGAAAAAACTTTTTCGAAAAATATAAAGAAAAATTAACATTAAAATTATATCTGAAAAATGTCAAAATTTGAAACACATAATAATCAACTGTTTTTATAAACATTAATTATTTTATCTAACATAAATTAATAAATTCTTGTTTAAGAAAGTAATAAATTATGGAAATATCTTAAATGCTGTATCGATGTTACATTTTTCTATGTTTCTCGTTGTGGATATTTTTTTATTATTAGATTATTTGAAATTGGTTGAGATGATAAAAATAAATAAATAAACATAATGTATTTAAATTTTTTTCAATAAAGCTGAAAGAAGATTGTAAAAAATCAAAAATTATAAAAGAAAATAATAAAAGAAAATAGAATAAAAATTTCTAACAAAATAATTAATATGGTGGACTTTGAGACTTAAAAAAACGGTTGTGGATAAGACAAATATAATTATGGACCATGATGTTCAATACAGAAATTTCACTCGTAGAATAATTATTTGGGATTCTTTTGCATTTATTTTAGTGATTTCCTTTTCCTTTAATAAACTATTTGAATTCGCAATTACGATGTGATATTCTATTGAACTTTAGTGAGGAAGACTTAGAACTTCAAAATATGACAAAATATGTTCCAGAGAAATCCTAATGAGTTACTAATTCTGCAAATAATTACTAATTACTAATTCATTATATTTGCATTGCATGGTTGTTTGGAAATGTATCAAAGTAATCAAAAATATTTCATCAAAATAATTTATATAGTTTGACAAAATTTTAATTCTTTATATGACATTTGGAATCTAAAATAGTTTCAATTTAAAATGTTTTATTATAACGACTATTAAGAACATTTAGACAATTCTCATTAGAATTTTTATTACTACAACATTTAGAGTCATTACAACTCTCCGGAGATCTTTCATCATTTGATATAGTTCTAATTGGTTTCGTTATTTCTATCTTTAATCATGATTATTCGAACAATTTTTGTTAATATTTTAAAAATACCTAATTTCTAAAAATATTAATTAAAAATAATAATTTAAATCACTTCTAAATAAAAACACAAAATTATAATAAATGTTATCAAATTATTAAAATGACTTTTATTTAAATCTTATTAAATTTATTTAAATTTAATTAAATGTTTTTCTTTTCTTAAAACAAATATTAAACTTAATTTAAATTGTTAATTAAAAAAATAAAAACTTATTATTTTAATTATGTTCGAATAGTCAATCACTTTAAATTTAAAAGAAATACCAATTTCCTTTTGGGTGGGAGAATCAGCATTCTAAATTCAGCATCCTCAAATCAACATTTAAACCTTCAAACACCACTGCTTTTGCTGGCAGATTTCTTTCCATTCTCAATGAGCACATCGAATGATCAATGCAACCTCTATAATGCACAATCTTCCAGCACAACGTGGCTGGGTAAACTAGGAGAGTAGGGTCTGAGTATGGACCTATACGACGATCATCAACGACCTTGACTGCTCAGGGTAGAATTGGAACTTAAATCCGATAGAGAACTTGTGGTATACGATGAAGAAAAACTTCGCTTTCCTTCTCTCTCACACTTGAAAGAAATCTTCATGGAAGTGTGTAACTCCAAGGTCACGTCTGAAGAATGCAGGAAGAAGGTAACGAGTACATCGCAAAGAATTGCAAATGTTCTGAAGGCTAAAAGTAGACATTCCAGATATTAGACTGTTTTTCCCAATAGTAATTGTTTGTTTATAATTGGTATAATTCATGATGAAATTGTTTTAGTCTTTATTTCAGTCTAATTACATTTGTTACAAAATTTGAAACTATCATATAATATTTGTAGCAGCTACATTGTATTTTACTTAATTTTATTAAAGCAAACACTTGTATTTTCCATAATCTTTTCTACTTATTTTATTTCTTCAAAAATTTTGCCGATGACTGAATTTCTTTCTCTATAATCTCCAGTCAAAGATTTGTATGTAAAAATTTAGATTTATATCTTAAAAAATAAAGATTAATTAAAATAACGAAATTGTTTGAAATGCTAACAACTGATTAATAATCGAAAGATGAATATGAAACACTAATTTGGTTCAAAAATGTATTTCTATTTTCCAGAAATTAAAACCTTCTTAGACAATGCAATATATTTAGAGAAACCAAAGATGCCAGCTTTTTCAAGCTAAAATTATCTTGTTTTTATTATGATAATAATTAATTGTTTGTTATTTTTGAAAAATAATATATCATTCTATATATAAAAGATTTTTTGTCGTTTTAATGAAAATGAAGTATTTTAATGTTTTTAAACTTCAGGTTTTGATGACTTTCATCAAAACCTGAAGTTTAAAAACATTAAAAAACATTAAAATACTTCATTTTCATTAAAACGAAAAAAAATCTTTTATGTATAGAATGATATATTATTTTTCAAAAATACAGATTAATGTTTGATTAATAATTTAAATAAAAATAAATTATTAAATAATTAATGAATATTTAAAAAACTAATTTTAAATAATATAAATAATAGTTGTGTAAACGCATCGACAGATATTAGTGTTAATTATAAAAGATATTTTATTATAATGTTGAATTTTCTCCTTTTTAACGTGTTGAATGTACAATAATAATAAAAACGTAATTTAATTAATTCTTATTTTTCATTTTTTCGAAAACACAATTTAGAATTTAAAAATATCTACGTTAAATATAAATTACGAAGAATAAATACGAACTTAATTACTAATATACCAACTTAATAAACAATTATGTAAACAAACAATTAATTATTATCATAATAAAAACAATATAATTTTAGCTTGAAGAAGCTGGCATAATAAATCAGTTTAAATTTAGCGACAACATAAATGTAAATAACAGTTGAAATAAAATAAATTCAAAACAAATTTTTGTTGTCATTAAATGTTATTTTATTCCACTTAAACCTACCTTCATAACCGGTTATTTTATTCCCCGTACATAACAACTATTCATTCAACAGGGAAGTGAAAATTTTGTAAAGTAGGTTACAGATTGTAACTGTTATAAAATAATCCATACATCATATAGTAAAAAGAAATAACGATAATAAAATACATGGCCCAGAAGTAACTTAACCTTTGTATTTCATGAAAAAAAATTAAGAAAATGTTGGAAAAAAATAAAACGTTTTTTCTGGAGAAATACAGTAAAATAATATCTAAAACCGCAATATTTATAATTAAATTTATTTTTAATTAAATGAATAAAAAGTTTTAAAATATTTGTATTTTCAATTAATATCGATTCTTTGTTTCATTAATAAGAGGTAAAAAGTGTTTCAAATTTATAGTAAGACTTAAAAAAAAGGATTTATTAATATCTACAATTTGCCTTAGTTAAACAAATATAATATCAAATATTTAATTACAGTCCCCCATGATTTTTTCAAGATCAAATTATATAGTCATTCATATGTTTAAGTTACTTCCGTACTCGCATCGATCGTTTCGTAGAATCTTTAACTATGAGTCTTTGATTCTTACATTTCATCATCGCTATCTGAGATCTAATCAGTTCATATCTTGGGAAGTACCAGATCTCCAACTTTGTAATTACCGGAACCAACTTTAGTAGATTCGTGAATTTTTGTTGCACTCCTGATGTTGTATATATGCCTTATAACCCCATTGTCATTAAACTCTACCCTATCTGCGGATTTCAATGATGTGATTATATGCGGCCCAGTCTATGGTTCATTATATTTCAATTTGATTCTACAATAAACTCTTTCACCAATACTGAAAGACGTTTTTTATGTTTTTATAATTATCATTTCAGTTACATTTTGAAATGAATTTATATTTCATCTAGTGCTCATTTCATATCATAAGCAGTCGAGATTTTGCATTAAACATCAATTCTACGGCCCTAAATCTCTATAACTTGTAAAAGTATTATAGTAAAACATACATTAACTAATCGTTATTTTAGATATCATTGCCATTATCTTTATGGTTCTAGGGTTTCTCTCACAAATCACGTTCCATTGACGTCGATAGGCTGATGTAAAACCTAGTTCGATTTTCCATTTGTCCATTAACTGTCTAATAGTGGTATTTCTATAAGCCACTCCATGGTCAGAAATGAAACGTTTAGGTGTCCCGAATTGCAAAATTCAGCAGATTCATTACGAAATTTATCCAAATGCAAAACCTTTTAGCCGAGTCGGCTATCGTCAAATATGCAATCTAACATAACCAAAATCGAAACCTTTTTCACTAAACCATCAACTTCAATGGTAAACTACTATTTATAATATATATAAAAGCCCAGAGTTTCATCTGCGTTACGCTCAAATTAATTTCAATAAATAATACACACTCTGCCAGATGTTAGTCTTTTCACACACATAGTCACATCGACACATACACACTCACACCAATGCAGATGAATTCGTTTGTACAAATGTGAGATGATTGTGTGTATCGTGTCAGTCCTCATGCGAATCGAGATGGAGTATCGTTGTGTATCGGTTCTGATTTGCTTGTTACACGATTTTGCCAACATTTGACGAAAAACATTTGACACCGAATTTGAAATAATAAATAATAAATTACATTTATGATTTTAAAATTAAAACAGAAACTTTCTAAGAAGAAAATTCAGCTCACCCGTCATATATGACGGGTCTTTTTCTAGTCGATTAAGTATTCATATTAAATCGTTTTAGAAATGCGTATTGCACTCTTTCAGTAACACAAAAGGTTCGTTTATTTCCACATCTACGAATGCCTGAATGAAATTCGTATTAGTTATTTATTGTTGTTATGATAACTTCTTCTATTTGTGTGAAAAATTTATAATGACCTTTAAGATGAATTTTTTTAAACAGATAAAATTCAAATTTGACCTGTTTACCTTTATTCAAATTAATAAGATAAGTCTTTTTTTAATTTCAAGAAGAATTTTAAAGTTTTTTAAAACAAATTTTGATGTGAAAAGCAATCATTGGAATAAATTGTCTGTGGAGTGGGAAAACTGACTTATTTAAATTTAGTTTGTCTAAATTTTGTGTTCCCTTGTTTGCTTATTTATATCAATGAAAATAATTTGGAATATAAAAGATTCAATCAATGTACCTTGTTGGTATATATGGGGTGCTGTTCATACAATAGTTGGAACCTATTAACTTTTAAGAGATAGAAAAAAAAATTAAATGATTGTATAATACTTTTAACAAACCACCAAAATATTTTTTTCGCTATAAATAGATTAAAAATATTTAATCGTATTTATTTTATTAAAATTTTATAGGCTTAAAGATCAAAGTTTAAAATATTATCATGGAAAATTCGATAGTATTAAAATTAAATCTAAAATGAATATTGTTTTTTCTCAAAAATATTTTATTAACATAGATGACATTTTTCAAATATATACGCATAAAACGACTTTAGTTGATTAAACCAACTTGTTCATTGAAATTATAAACATACAAATAAAATGTTTTTTTCCAATTAAAACAATTAATAAATTCAAAAACTTTGAATTTTTCTTTTTTCTTTGAAAATAATATTACATTATTGTTTTATTTTAAAATCATTTAGAGAAAGACAAACTATTTGTGAGGCAAATAAAACTAATAGTTTTTTTATCCTTTTCCTTCTTTTTTCTACCCATATATATATATATATATATATATATATATATATATATGTGTGTG
>MQRK01229860.1:12003-26773 GCA_001938485.1 Girardia tigrina
GGTCTTCTTGTTCTATATTCTACTTTCTTCCATTCTTTATTTTCCTTTGTCGTGTACGCGTCCACTCTTATATTCCTGTCTTTAAGCTCAAATTCGTAAATTTTCTCCTGGATAATTTTTATATCTTCTGCTTTTGTGGCATTTCTCAGAGTCATCTCTCTTCTTACTTCTCTATCTTCGATGGCGTTGGCGTACGCTAGATCTGAAAGTTCCTTTTTTCCTAGTTTTTTCACTAGTTTATCAATTTTTTTAAATACTTCTGATTGTTATCCCAGATTCTAATCTCTACAAGCTCCTTTATTATCTCTACAATATTCTTCTCTTTCGATAATGCACTTCTCATTTTTGTTTCCAAGCTTCCTCCTTGTGTCTTCTCATATTTGTTTATCGCTTCTGGGGTCATGAATGCTGTAACTAATATTGCCTTTCTTTCTTTCTTAAATCCAAAAATCTTTGAGTATCTCTCAAAGCTTATTAAGAATTATTCTAATTTTACTTCTGACCCATCGAATGTCTCCGGTCCCTTGATAAATGGTGTCACGTGGTCGTGTGTCGCCATATTAAGAACAAGTCAATATTAAAAACAATATTAAACAAGTCCCGTTTGAATTTTTATTACAATCACATTTGGAGTCATTATGACTCTCAGAAAGTCTTTCATCGTTTGTCATCCTTCTAATTGGTTTTCTTATTTCAATTTTTAATCATGATTATTCGAACAATTTTTCTAAGTTATTTTTTAAAATATTTAACCTCTAAAAAATATTAATTAAAAAAAATAATAATTTTTACAATTTCTCAATAAATACCAAAATAATAAAAATGTCATCAAATTAGTAAAAAATGCATTTAATTTAAATTTTACTAAAAATTATTAAACTTAATTTTAATTTATGAAATTAAAAATATGAACTTATCAAATAATTATTTTAATTATGTTCGAATAGTCAATGAATAGTCAATCCAGTTCAAATCTGCTGATTGAGATGCATAACTGAGAATATTTTATTCACTAATACTCATGAAATGTTTTGTGACTTAATTGTGGGGATAAATTGCGCTGCATCATCACGTAAAACCCCGATATTATTAGCAAGACCTCCAAGATTTTTAGCTAATTTGTAATGTAAAAGTCAAAAAATCCAGATACTTACCTTTTTGTAATCAACACATGGCTTGATAAATGTCGAAAAATGTTTTAAGTTTCAAATTATTTGATTATTTTTGAAAATTACGCTGTATTTTTCTGTTAATAATTTTGTGTTATCGTACTCCCAAACGTTTAATTTGAGGATCCAGAATTTCCATTTTATTTCTTTTATTAGATGTACAAAAGTTACAGCTTTGCAATAATTTAAAAACATCTCACCAATTTTGACAAAATTATTTTATTATATCTTTGAGGTAAATTAAAGTTCTATTAGCCATATTAAGGGTCATTGAAAGCCTTTGAGAGTGTTCACAATATTTTTGAATTAAGGGTTCCTGATCAATAATTGAAGTTATCAGAATGCAAGCTTTATTTTTATTACAATAAACAATTATTCAAACTATTTTTGTTGAGGAACTTATCTTTTGTTTTCATTTCGACCAGGTTGATTATACGTAAAAATACTGAATTATAAATACTGGTATGTTATTTATTAAAATTGTGATTTTTACGAATTGAATTTATTGTTTTTTTTAACTACAATAATTTTACAGAATTACATGTCAATAGTTTAACTGATTTAGTTTAAAATAAATTTTAAATTTTATATAACTTAACTAAAAATAATTACTGTACAATGTTTAAAATTATATAATTTTATAATTAATTCGCAGTATTTCAAATTTATTCACATTTTAAAATATCATAATCGTGCTAAATTTGTGAATCTATTTTTGTCAAATGTTTTTAATTAATTTAAACTTCCTGGATTTTTCCATTTTGATCTAATTCTTAAACTTGAATTAATTACCTTTGAATTTATTAAACTTGGAACTTAACAATTATTATTACAGTTATTTTAATAATATTCTATATCGAACTTATTTCTGATTCCAACCATTTTAATTTTAAACTTTAAAATAATATTTACTTTCCACATAGTTTTATTTCACATTAATTCCAAAAATCTTTTCACTGTACTTAGTATTTTTTTTATATCTGATTAATTTTTATTTTTATATTCAATTGTAGCATAATTTTAAATATAATTTTTGTATACGATTATTATTTAAGTGATTAAATCTGAATTTTAAATACTGATTGCAAAAAATTATTATAAAAATTTTATACATTATGTTTAAATATTTTACAGTTTAAATTTTAAAAATTCTAAATATTTATGAGTTTACATAAAATCCTCACACATATAGTATATTTAACTGCGATGAACCCATTGAACACTTGAAAAAATATGGTTAATATAATAATATATATAAAATAATACAATAAAATAATAATATATAAATAATATAATGTAATACAAATAAAGGAATATAAGAATCCATGACAATTGCGTAAATGAACAATTGCGTAAGGAACAATTGCGGAAAGATAATTGCGTACATAAAAATTTATATCTTAAAAAATAAAAAAAAATAAATTATTTTTATATCATTAAATAAACCGTAGATCAAATTCATAACCCTAACCCCAACCCAACCTTAGCTCTAACCCTAACCCTCATCATAACCCTAACCCTAACTTTAACTTTAACCCTAACCATAAACCGTTACGGATTGAATACAATGAATTGAGGGGACAAACTCAAATATCTGAGGGAATTGGCAAATAATTTAATAAATAATTTTATCAATAATTTGCAATCAATGATTAATGAATCTTTTTATTTTTTAGATTTTTAGCTTATTATTTTAAAAATATAATTAACTGTTAATAAAACAGAATTTGCGAAATATTGGAATTGTATATAAGTGTCATCATTTCATTTGAAACCCTCAATAATTATATAATCACCACACAATTGTCCCTTGGGCAATTTTTATGTACACCATTATCTTTCCGCAATTGTCTGGTCACCGAATATAATGTCATAAAGAATGTTTAAACCTTGAAAGTTATAATGCCATCACTTCTTGGTGTAGATGATTTTGTATCAATCTAAAATAAAAATAAATATACTTACATTGTTTTTCATTTTTATACATGAAATAAAACTAAAAACATCAAAATACAAAAATTGAAATTTTGGGGAAAAATATCGCAGGAAAAACATTATAAATTTTGTCGTGGAAATTGTAAAAATATTTTAAAATTTTTGTAAATTGCCTACTAACCTACTATCCATTCGCGAGAACAATTTTATATTTCAACTGAATTTCACTGTTGTTTAAATTTATATTTTCAAGTACCAATCGAAAAATTATTTTTCTCTTTCTCTCAATTTAACCTAACAACAACAATCTCAAGTAATCAATTTTAAATTCCTTCATAATCTTTTGGTTTATAGTTTTTAGTTTTTAATCCAATTTTATTATATTATCTTTCTTATTTATTTTTTATTGTTAAAAGTAGGTTCTCCAATCACTAAATTACGGTTCATCGATTAGCTTACTTTTATAATATATAAACAAATACATAATATATAATATATAAACAATTAAGTCCAACGATTGAAGTTTTCTACCACCTTTCTGGTATTCACTTAATGAATGTTGAACGACTGAAATAAATAATATCCGGAAGAGATGTAACCTCAAAACAGTGGTTTCCCAAAACATATCATTTCCTACTCAGCACAAGACAAAGTAAAAACATATTTGTTTATTTGCCCGTCCATAAGTGTTCGTAAAATATTGAAACGCGAATAATTAATTGTTATTCTTACATAATTTCTAAATTAAAATTGAAAATTTGCATCCAATTTGTTGAATGCGGTACATTATCTAACTTTTATTTATAAAATTATACTAAATATAATGTCAAGTCATGTCTATAATTTTTAAACCATTAATATAAGTTTTAAAACTAATAGTATATTTTTTAAAAGTTGTTTTGGGAATCGCTGTTTTAGGAAGCGCTAGTTTGGAAAGTACTGCTATTGAAATAGCTGTTTGGGGTATAACCTCGGTAGGGGCTTGATTTAAACGTCTTGATGTATGATTAGGAACTTTCGAGCCAGTTATTTAATTTTATGGCTATTTGGACGGCCGATATTGGAGTCAGTTGACTTCAAAGGAACATTACAGATTATTGGTAATGGTATTCGACTTCAGTGAAAATAGTATTCATTTTATCATAGGACCCCCAAATAAATAGGGGTCGTGTGTGATGGATTTCTTCATTCAACATTGGGTTCCTGTGTTATTAAAGGATAAACCCCTGATTTATATTTTTTTGTTTTTTAATTGAGATAACTTGCCTTCGTGAGATAATATTTGTAATTTCGATTTGGATATTTTACATATTACTTTTCTGGTTTTTGGTAATAGAGAGGATTTGCCGCAAATATCCTCAATATTATCAAATTGTTTCTCAACCGTAACTTAAGAGGTGATTAAAAGTCTTTTGTTTACTTAGTTTAAGCTGAAATTTATCTTTACTTTCAGGTGTCAATAAAAATAAAACTTTATTTTTTAGAGTTCTGAAAGAGATTGTTAAAAATTCTAATACAAATAATCAAAAGAGCACTGGGACTTTGTTTCATTCATAAAGCTTAACCGAAGGGTTAATTAAGATTGTCTTTTCCTCTTTCCCTTAAACTTGTATGAAACTCATTCGATTGTTTTTTTAAAAAAATAAATTAAATTTCGGCATAAATTTTATTTTATCGATTTATTTTGTATTTATTTAATGATAATTATTTTTGATTTTAGATAATTATTTATTTCTAACTTTCAGATTGTATTAAAATATAATTTGATAAAAAACATAATTAAAGAAAATACATTTTCATCATAAATTAAAACCAACATATTTTAATTAATTAATAAAATAAATAATAAAGTAAATAAATTTTTGTCAAGATAAAGAAAATATTAATAAACAAAATAAAATGGCAATTATCAAATTTCAAATATTGGAAAATTAAATAATTTGATCGTAAACAAAAAAAGAAGCAGAAATTTATACACGAATATATATTGAAAAAAATAAATAATTTCCCGAAATATTGGTTGTAGATTGAATTCTGGTTGTAAACAAACAAGCGATAGTGTACGACGTCGTCTTGTTCCATACGGTGTATCCCATTGAACTAGCAGACATTAATATTCATCAAATATTTTGTATATTTTTGAAAGTATCTTGTTTCCAAATGCATTTTACAGTATAAAAAGATAATAATTCTTATTTCCATTCTTACCATTATAAGTTACCAAATTTTGATGGTATTTTTTATTTTGAAATAAATAAATAATATTAGATTGTCAAGTATGAAATTGTTAGGCATCATTATAATAAATTCAAGTAGTTATAATTTGACAATGACATAACAATTTTGTTGATCAGTGTTTTTTATTTGATTGTTACATGTCTTAGCTATTGAGCACTGTGAGGAGTTCGTTAAAATTTTCAATTCGCCCAATAATTTATGATTTTTTTTCAAATTAATATTTTAACAAATATTAAATGATTACGCAAAGTGTTAGATATTTAAAATAGAATTATTTTAAAATCTCGATTTTTAATAATAAAAAAAATATCTTGAAGTAAAATAATCCTTAAATAAAGAATACATAAAATCAATATCAATATTTACAACATATTAATATTTATATACTAAAATCGTTATGTCGAAAATTAAGAAAATTAATCAACGGGTTCTAAAAAAAATAAATGATCAACAAAAAATATTTTTGTTTTAATATTCAAATTGTGGAGTGATTTTTTCCATTCAAAGGATGAAGCCACGTCGACAACCCATGAATTTGGAACCAAAAATAGATGAGGGCATACTGAATCTTCTTGAGAATGGAGTGATCAGGAGATGCAATTCGACATGGAACACGCCATTGGTTTGCGTCTGGAAGAAAGACAAACAGGATATACGGTTGTGTTTGAACTTTAGGCAGCTAAACCGAATAACGGAGAGACAAGCATTTCCGATGCCGAGCATTGAAGGAATGCTGAACGCGCTACATGATGCAAAATATTTCAGTTCCATCTACCTCGGTAATCGTATTACCAGGTACAGTTAGACAGAGAATAACAAGAGAAAACGGCATTTTCGACCAAGTCGGGACAATTTTATTTTCAACAGATGCCATTTGGAATAGCGGCAGCTCCAGGTACATTCCAGGAACTGATGACGAAGATCTTAGGAGACATTCATACGGATGGAACGGCAGTATACTTGAACGATATCCTTATTTTCAGGGAAACATTTGATCGACATTACGAGGTGTTAGAGAAAGTGCTTGAAAGGATTGGACGAGCAGGATTACGAGTGACACCAGATAAATACAAACTGCTAAGGACAGAAATCAAGTTCTTAGGACATGTTGTAAATAAGGACGGGATTAAAACACACCCTGGAAAAATTGAGGCTATTAAATCATTCGAAAGACCAACATATGTAAAAAACCTTCGTAGTTTTCTAGAGATATATCAACTATTATAGACGATTTATAAAAGAATATTCAAAGAAATCGAGAGTTTTGGAAGAACTATACGGACGGAATAAAAAGAAATTAATTTGGACTGAAGGTTGTGATAAAGCATTCCAGGAAATGAAAACCGCATTAATGAATACACCAGTATTGGCATTCCGAGACGTTAAGAAAGAGTTTATATTAGATACCGACGCAAGTTTCGACACAATTGGAGCGGTATTAGCACAGAGGGATGAAGCAGGAAACGAAAGAGTGATAGCATACGGATCTCATGCAATGGGAACGCAGGAAAAAGAATACTATATTACCCGGAAAGAACTGTTAGCCATATATTTTTTTGCCAACACTTCAATCATTATTTATATGGGAGGAGATTCACTCTGAAGACAGACCATAAAGCGATAACCTTCATGATGACAACCAAGAAACCAATCACCGCACAATTTCAAACATGGATAAACTATCTTTCCAGTTTGGACATCGACTTACAATTCCGAAAGGGACATTGCATACAAATGCAGATATGCTGTCAAGGAGAATGTGTGAGACGTGTGCACAATGTATGACGAGTCATGAAGACGCCAAGAAAGAGAAACCAAAAACAAGGTTACTGGCAAGCATGGCAACACCAGACGACGAGGATAAAGAAATGGAAGAGATACGGAAAGACATAGAGAATCAGCGAACGGATAAATTTATCATGAAAAATGGAGAAATTTACACCACGATGGTGAAGAAATGGATAACAGCAAGGACACGTATGACAATAATCAAAGAAATTCACCAAGGACTATGTCACGCAGGAGGAGAGAAAACATGGCGACATATGCGGGAAACACATGAAATGAAGGATATGAAGAAAATTATCCAAGAAACAATCAACCACTGCGAAGCTTGTCTCCGAACCAAACAGTGACGCAGAAAACAAAACAAGATCGGATACAGATGAAGGCAGATGAAATATTTCAGAAAATATATATCGACATATGCTGTCCTTGGAAAGAAACATTTAACCGAGAACGATACATCATAGTCATAAATGACCAATTAAGTAAATATATATCACTCACGGCAATAAGGAAGCAGGACGAGAACATAATACAAAAAATAATAGAGAATAATTGGATACTCAAATTCGGTACACCAAAGGAAATTCACGTAGATTGTGGAAGAAGCTTTGAATCACGAGTGATTCGAGAAATGATGGAGAGACTCATAATCAAATTGGTATTCTCGAGCCCCTACCATCATAAAACAAACGGAATTATCGAACGACAGTTTCAGACAGTAAGAGAATACTGTCTGGTGACTCTAAGAGATAGAAAGTATGGATAAAATAGGAAGTGAGGAACAAAGAAAATGATAAATATGAAGGACCGTACTGTACTGTACTGATTCCTTACTGTACAGTTTGTGATTTTAATATAAGTTTTTGATATTAGTTTTAATATATGTTTTAATATTAGTTTTTGATATTTTTATGTTAATTTTTTAACAAATATCAATGTGAGAATTGTTTGTTGTTTTATCATTTGCTTGTCGTGCGTTGATTCGGATTGTGTCTCTGCTACCGCGATGGCTGATTGGTATTTTCTTGGATTCCTACTGATTGAAAATAATTTAATTTAATTGTAAAGTATAATTATTTAAAATATTTTTCAAATATAATATTTAAAACTTCGAATGTAATATTTATTTTTTAATAAAATTTAAAATCTTAATATTTTAATTTAATTGGTACTTTTTTTAAATTTTTAGATTTTATTTTAACCAATTAAAGTTTTGATAATTAATTAATATTATAAATATTTTCCATTTGTGTTCAAAAATTAGGATGAAAGACAGATCAAGAAAAAATGTTGAATAGCGAAAGTAGTGTGAATAATTGTTGTCATGACAATTCTGCTTGTGATATTAATAAATGTTCGAAAAATCTTGTTGATGTTGTTAATAGCATTAAGAATATTAACATTTAAGAATATTAGAAAAAATACTGTCATTTTTATAATTTATTAGAATAATTGAATGATTTCTAAGTAGTTTAAATTTTTCATAACCAATATAGCCATTACCAATATTAAACATTTTTACGAGAAGCTTATACTGGTAACACAAATCTTAAGAGCACAATAATATTATATGCATCAACCTTCAAATGTATTATTTAAAGTGATAATAATATCAAGCTTAATAACTGAATTTGAATACTTTTTTTTCTAAAAAATTAAAATTTTTCCAGGGACAGAAAAAATTTTGACTCTAATAATTCAAGATCATCTAATTACAAATAATGTATATATAATTATATATAATTTTGTAATAAATATAACAATAAATATTAATAAAATCAATATCGAAACAAATTATATATAATTTTAGTATTATAAAAACAAACCGTTAAAGAGGTTGTATTGGTTGTCGGACCTTGAGATACCTATAACAACGAAGAAATTTATTACAAAAGTAATATAAATCAAGTTTTCCTTAATTAAAATTATGGTCGTAGAAAAATTTAGACGTAAGGAATTACTTTTTTTGAACAAGATTGAATTTTGCGAGAAAATTAAAGACCAAAGACAGACTTAATCACAAAACAATAGGATCAAATTGGAATTAATAAATGGGTATTAGGAAGTATCAAAAAAGAAAAAGAATTATTGTTTTCTAAGTAAAAAAACGACAAATTTAAAATTCGAACAAAACAAGGTTATTACACACAACATTTATTTTATTTACCATTTATCCACTATATGTACGGATCTTTCTTTAAATAAATACAATTTGTTTTCATTTTAAATGGGGGAAAAGTCAAAAATTTTTAATTTGTGATAAAGTTGATCTCGCATATTGCTATTATCGAAATGGTGAATCTATCAGAAGTATTATTAGAGCTTACTGCTCGTTGCATTAAATTAAGAAGATTGATAATTAAAAAACAGTTGAGAGGATGATCATTGATCAACCATTTTATGGAAACAACTAATGCTAATGTTTCCCAGACTTCATCAAAAGGGTGTAGTGCAGAAGACATTGAGTATTGCTGTTCTTCTGGTAGAGATACCGCTAGATTTTTACAGTTCAGCAATCGTTTATATAATGACAACGATACCAGCTCTGTATTAGAGATGGACAAATGTGACACGAACCTAGCCCGGTATCGGGTTGAGTTTTGGTCGACAAATATCACAAAGTTTACATTTGGTTAATTTTGGTTGTTATAAAATAAAGTGAGGTAGGGTTGGGTTCGGGTTTCCCTCAAGAAAATTTGAGTCGGGTTGAGCGATTTTTAAGGATGAACGCCCATTTATACTCTGTACTGAAGCCTCCCACAGTTTGATTGAAAGTTATAAAAGAGCACTTTTCCTCCTATTCTCATGGTAGAAGTTAGCATTTTATACAGTTTTCTAAGTTTAAGGATTTTAAAATCTTTAAGGTTTTTAAATCTTTTGTTTCAGAAAGTTTATTTTGAATACTATAAATATTGAAAATAAATACTGAATACTTTATAGGAAAACAACAGCAACAAAGATTTATTGTAAACCCCTTAGCATAACTCAGTGGATTAAACTATCCGAATTTCTCCAAAAAAAAAATAAACAGAAAATAATGAGAATGATGAAACTATTCGGGTTGATTGCATATTAAGTGCATCCATAAAGGATAAAATAATAGAAAAGAACAGATAAAATATTTTAGTATTAAAAAACAAACCGATAAGGAAGAGGTATTGATTTCTGAACCTTGAGAGATCTATAACCATAGATTCATCAAAATAAATTTATTAAATTATAAATCTAGTTTATTTAAAAAATTTATTTCAAACAATAATTTCATTTCATTAATAAACTTGTTATTTAAACTTAAAGGAATAAGTTTTGTTTTTTAAACGTATGTTTCTAAACAGGATTCCAGTAGTAATCTTACAACAATTTTAAGGAGCCAGTAAAACAAATTTCAAAGGAAGTGGCTCAACTATTTAAGAAAGGGACAAAATAACCATGAGCTTGGGTAGAACCTTTTATATGTTTACTCAAACATGTTTAGTTTCCTCACAACTTCTAGTGTTAAAGCTCAGGGTTCTTACTGCATTGGTTATTCGTTTCCTTATTGTGGTATCAATGCAACCGGTGAACGGGACTTACAAAGTCCTCAATTTTACTTGCTAAAACCAGAACTCTTCTGTTACTGTTGATCACTTCCCTCCGAGCAGTTATATTCAGCAACAGGCTTGATCTTTGAAATGCAATTACAATGAACAATAAGTACGAAGGGCATTCCAAAAGTTCTTGGAAACATAAAACTGAAACTAAGAAAAGTGATATATTAACATATTACTCATCATCAGAATCATCATCAAATTTCTCAATAAAGTCACCTCATACGTGCACACACTTCTCCCTTCGCTTCTTCAGATTCCGTATGCTCTTTATTTAAAAAATCTTTTGGTGCATCATGGATTTACTTGTTGGAATCTTCACGCATATCCTGGATATTAAGGAAGTGGTGTCTTTTTAGTGGCGTCTAGAGTGCAAAAATAGGTGGAAATTGCTAGGTGCTAAGACTGGCCAATACTTTGGATGATTAAAGTAATTGTCATTTGAGCTTGTTGATGGTATATACTGTCAATGTTGCAGTAATTAGAGTCGCATTGTCCTGTTGCTGAAGAGATGTTGCGGATAATTTCCCATGATGTTTGTTTTTCTGACCTTAGCAAAGATCATTTAGTCAAGGTTGATGTAGAATGTTACTTCTCTCGTGAGATAATCAATTAAAATGATCCAGTTAAAATCCAAAAATACTGCGATTATGACTTTTCTGGCAGAAGGAACTAGTTTGCTTTGACAAGGGGCTTTTGCGGCACCATTACTTCGAATGCTTCCTTGCCTCAGAAGGTAAAACGGTAGCCAGATCTCGTTAACTGTAACAATTCTCGCTCAAAGCCGTGACTGAGGTCGTCCACCACTTACAGTAGTTGTTGACAAGCTGTCAGGCGATTGTGTTTCGTCACATCAATAAGCAGTCATGGTACTCTTCTCGCAGAAGTTTCTTCATTTTGAGCTCTATGGTAATGATGTAGTTGTCAGAACATGGAGGCATACAACGTTAAGCTTTGGCTTCCATCAAATAGTGGAACCCTTGAAGACATCGTTTCTTGATATTATCAAGTGCATGGAGGTTTTACGCAACTGGATTGTGTTATTAGAAAGTCCGCTGGTTAATGTTTATGTACTGATGGGTGGGTTTGCTTCGAAACATTTACCTAGGGCTACGTAATCAACCTTTTTTGTAACTAGAGTAAAGAAAATCGTCAATGTTGGTATATTCATCATTTAGGCATAAAACTACTTCTATGGTGAACGTATTAAAACAGTATTTTGACTTTCAAATTGGCAAATTTTGTCTTGCTGTATCAGCTGATTTAAAGTCATGGTTCCAGTAATCACGCGAAAATAGGCAAATTTCGAAATTTTTAAAAATTTACTGAAATGAACGAACAATATTAAAGAGCACTTTATGAAGTAGAAAATATCATATCATCTATGATTGCTAATATATGTATTAATTAATAAAACATTGAGGAGAAAGTAATTAGATTTCATAATGTTAATGAAGGCACGAACTTTGAACTCATGCTAGTTGGATAGGTTTTGATTGTTTCTTAAATCATCCTCCACAATATTTCTTTAACAAATGACAGTCAACCATCTGTAATTTGACAATTTCCGGGATTGGAAAAAAGTGGTAAATTTTGGAGGGTGGTAAATTATAGATTTTATTGGATATGTAATATATACAGAATTGTTTGGTAAAAGTATTATTTTTATATATTTTGCTGTATATACCAGTTTGTGAAATGGAAGATTATAAAAAATTATTATCATCTTTAATTTTAACTTAATAATGCATTATAAGAGTACAAAAAACGAACAAATCTAAATAATCTTGATTTAAAATCCAAATAGGATTTATTTAAAATAATCAGTTATTTTTTTTGAATTTTTTCGACTTTTGTTCGTCAAATAAAAACGTTTCAATATTTTGTAAACCTTCCAGTTTGTTTTTTCTTTTTATATATCGCTCGAATACATTGTCAATAATATAATTCTTAATAGTCATATGACATGCAAAGAAAAAGTGGTAAGTTTGGGAGGGTGGTAAATAAAGAGGCTTCACTGTAATTCGAATAAAATATCCAAAAGTGGTAAAATAATAATATTAAATTTTATTATAAATATATAACTTGATGTATTTTGTATGATTAAAGTATTAATTATTTACCGAATAGTTCAGTTTTTTGTTGTATGATTTTGGTTTTGTGACGGGCCTCATCTGAAACAAATAATTAAAATACGAAAATATTTTATATTTTTGGTAACAACAAAAATTTATGGAGAGATAAAATGTGTGGTAAGATTTAAATGTTTTTAACTCACATAAAAATATAAAAGCTAAAAAGGCAAAAACAAGTAATAAAATTTAAATAATTAATCTAACCCTTATTGACCATTGGTACTTTTATGTACAAGATTAAATTGCGCTTTATTTCCCACCTATTAATTTAGTTTTTCATCTTACTTGATTAACTTTACTTTTTATTAATTATGAACATGTAAAAATAAAATATAAAAAATCGAATAAAATAATTTTGTTTGAAATAGAGCACATACTTTGCCTGGTACTTGATAGTACCAACAGTCAACTAAGGGCTAAAAAATTAAATTAAATGTTATATAATGAAAATATTCCAAAATTGGTATTACATAATAACTGCGATATCAATTTTTTACTATTTTATATTTGTCTTCTAAAATGGGCGCTTAAACAAATGTTCTCAATCACAGGAATCTTGAGGGTTCCAAAGGACAACAAGATATCAAAATCGAAAGAGACGTTTAGAATGTCTTGTTAAAGACTTGCTGTCCAAGGAGGGATATCAATATATGGAGCAAAAAATAGTTAGTCTGGAGATATATTCTTAGCGGATTTCCTATGGGTTTCTGGAAGTTTCGAAACTTTTGTTTTAATGCATTAATTTTGGCATACTTTCTAGAATTGTTTAAGATACCATATTAAGAGTTTACTTTCTATTTATTTCATAAAATGCACATCGATGCATTGAAGCATTATAGTCAAACTGAGTCAGGAGGAAGGACAAAGGAAGTAATTAAGTCGCTTTTTTACTAAAAGTTGACGTCCACGATTGATAAATATCCTGGAATTTTGAAAGAAGATCAAGAAGAAAGTACAACGAAATTATATTTCGCATAAGTCTATACAAATATTCTTTTTACACCAACATTTAACGAAAGAAATCACATTGAATGATGATGTCTAATTTTATATAAATAAATGACATTCACAAAACTGTTTTGATCGAATTGATCTTTTCTGTATTGAATCAAAAATGAACGGACAAATATTTGTTATTCTATTTGATAAGTTCTTTTTACATTCTTTACAAAACAAACAGCACATAAGGCATAATTGAAAACAGATGCGCAAAGAAGCATTAACCTGAAAGAAACTCTCTCTATTTGTATAAATAAAACTCTATTGATGACAGTTATTTAAATTAATCCCAAAAATTTGTTAAATTGAATAATATATATAATTACCATTACACATAGATAGACACATTTTTAATGTCAGTTTTCGTGTATATCACCATGTATATGCAATTACTTTAGTAGACGAAAGACAATAAAGAAATTAACAAATGTCAAAAATATAAATAAAAATATCCGTTTTTAACAAAATTAATGCAAAGATAGACAAAATTAAAAGATAAATGACGATAAAATCTACAATAAATAGAAATTCTATCGGTTTTAATTTTCAATTATAACAAAATAAGCAAATTAAAAATCCCAAATATTAAAAAAAACTATATTAAATATTGTAAAAATTCATTAGAAAGTAAGAAGAATAAATTTCAAAAAGAAAAAGGAACTATATTTATGAGTAGAAAGGTAGTTACATCTTTTTTGAGTAAATATCGTCACAGGAAGTAACATATACAATTTTGCTAAGGTTATGTTTTAAACTTCCGATTGTTTAGATTATATTTTATTTTGTCTTTTTACTTCCGAAAAAAAAGAAAATACAGCACTGTAAAGAACGCAAACTGTATAATAAAATTTATTATATAAAATATTGATCGCAGTTTGCTAACCAATTAAACTTGGAAATCTTCCCCTTTTATATTAAG
>MQRK01229867.1:7032-17788 GCA_001938485.1 Girardia tigrina
TATATATATATATATATATATATATATATGTTTTAAAAGAATAACTAATGTAATTAAAAAGATTTAAAAATAATTTAAAATAAACAAAAATTTGAGTATTTGCAAAGGATCTAAAGGGGCTTTAATAGTAACATACCGAATTGTAAGAAATCTCCAATTACAGGAACGATTAACGCATCTCTAATAAGTCTTTTAACCGACGCATTTTGCATAAGTGTAATCACATCTTTGGTAAATTGCATTTTTAGATGTAGTATTGTCAACAAACGCGACAATAACTCAGGGTCTTTTTTAACATATCAACTAGCGGGGTAATTGTTCCCCTCATTTAGAGGAATGTCATCAGTCCAAGATAAACGTGATAGACTGTGAGGGTCATTTGAAAATAATCAAAAATTCAAACCGATCTTCAATACTACCTTTCTATTTTTGTGATCATAATCTAATGCTTTTGCAACAACAGAAGATCTAACCTTCGCTGTTCTAGCAGAAAACTCAACCACAAATACAAACATTGGCTCCTTCGCAAAAGAAGAATCCATTATCAGTATTTCACACGATACTACAAAATGGTACAAGAGCTGAAAGATGAATGTAAAATTATAAGTAGAAAATAGTAGTGACCACTTGGAATCATATATGTTTACACTGGCTGAAAAAAAGCGTAAAAGACAAAATGTGAACTGTTGAACGTGTGAAAAGTTGGAAAGTGTAGCTTATAATTTTACTCGTAATAATCGAGTCTAGGAAATGCTCTATCCACATTGAAGTTGAAAACATTCCTTCAGCGCTTCAGCGACGTACTATTGAAAGTAACATCGTCTTCGGTTACATTCACTCCTTACAACATGCATTGAGAGAGGCTTTTTTCTTTATACAACTTGAACGTTTAAGCAGATTGCAAGAACACCTCAGCTTAGACAGCCTACTCTTTCATGATGATCACAATGATCCTGCCTGTTTGATCCTCACAGTGCTGTGGAAGAGTTCTTGTGGGTGAAAGAAAGACGAGAAAGGAAATCAACCATGGGTATTTATTTAGAAAGAGACTATGTTGTGAATTCTTTCTTCAAAATGTAACAGGTGTATAAATGTTATGCAATATATCGCGTATTAGGCACTTGTTAAAATGTTATGGATCAGGTCACCTGTGTATTTTTTTTCTTCTAAATCTGAAATACTTGATAAACAAACTATTTGGAATAGGGAAAGCCATTAAAAAAACAAGGAAAAATAACTATTTTCATGCGTAACAAAAAGTTACTTTTTTTCAGTACATGACCATTCAAGATTGTTTGTGCCCCCCATTTAATATTTCTTATAAAAGGCCCTGAATTATCGAAAGTCATACTATTTTTTTTGTATACTTCGACAAATAATAAATCTATTAATATTAATAAATTACTTTTATTGTTTTTAAAAAGTATATTAAATTTCTTTTTCAAGAAGTATAAACATCTATTTCAATTAAAATTAAATTATTTTTTTAATAATAAAATGTGAAGAAATAAATTGACACCGATATTCCACCATCTACAGGCACTTTTATAACAATGTTGATCATTAATTAATTGATTAAGTGATTAAATCAGTACTGGCTCACTAATTACTCTCCAAATAATTTTTAAAAATTACTTCAAAATATTTTAAAATCAGTTGTTTTGACATCCAAGCTACAAACTTTTATATATCATGCAATATTACTACCATTAACCAATCGTCCGTGCTCCGGAATCCGTTTTCAGAGATGAAAAGAAGTCTCTCTAATTGCGCAAATTACAAGAAATGGGATAAACCAGATTTGAACACTTTAAAGAGTTGGAGATTTATCGCTCACGATACTTTGAATTTTGTAAGATTCTTTTTGTATTCAATTGGACAGTAAATTAAGTAGCTCGATCTAATTGCTCAATCAATCAGAACAAGTCTTGAGTCAGAAGAAATTTCCCTTTTAATTTAGTTTTCTTAAATTTTGTTTAATGTTGAAGGAAATTTTGCCGAAAGTCTGATAAAAATTTCTTCAAATTTTGATTTATTTGAGAAAATTTGTTTAACTGTTTTTTTGTAATACGAATTTTATTAAATAAGATAAAAAACTTTTACCATTCGATGAGTGTACATTTAATCTTCAAAATAAAATGGACTCAGCACGAACACAAAATACAAAAATCGTCTAAAACACCATCTGAAAGAGTTAATTGACATTGATGTAAACTATGTCTAACTCCATGTTCGTTTAAAATCATATTTTTGTCTTTCTATTAGAGATTATATCATATGTCGGTATATATCGGAGGGATTATAAAAAATGCTTATTTTATTTTTTTAACATCCTACCTAATATCAAATGATAATTTTAGAGGATATTTCAAAAACTATTAAATCAAACCGGTAAAAATGGCAAGCCCAGTCATATGGTGACCAAAGGATTTGATAATGCGAATAAATAAAAAAATAAAAAATAATATAATAAATAATAAATAAATAATGTAAAAGCTTAATTGAGTAAAGCTGTATCACTGAGCGTATCTATCATTGCATTTTTAGTAAACACGTGATAGTTTGCTTTTCATTCAGAATCGATTTGTTTTTGATTAGAACTAATAATGATCCTTCCGCAGGTTTATCTTCAGAAATCTTTATACGACTTTTACTTCCTTTAAATGATGAAGTTTCAGTGTCTGTTCTCGCACATATAATTTTTTCCATTTCTTTGACTGGAACCAAATAATCTCACTAAATCGTTCAATGGGTAATAACGATGGCTTGCGTGTAAAAAGGGTAATGACATAATCAGCACAGTTTAATGACTTACAATGAATTCATTGTTTAAGTGGGATAATTTTAATCCTTTATTCCTGACATGACAGTGTTTTAGCCGGTTACTCGGCGAAATAATAACTAAGAATAAAACTGGAGGTCAGAATCTCTTTCTTAATCGGAATTAACTAGACAAATCTCTAGCAACTATAATTTGTTTTAAATTTCTCAAAATTCTTCCTAACAATCATCAAATTTCTTTGTAAACAAGATCATTGTGAGGATTTTTGGTAAACTCATAATTTTTTAGAATTTTTCAAATTTAAAACTGTAAAATATTTAAACATAATGTATAATTATTTTTTACAATTAATGAAGCTTTCAAAATTTAAAATTCAGATTTAATCACAAAAAAATTATATTTAAAACTATTTTACAATTGAATAAAAAAAATTTAAATTAATCGAATATAAAAAAATACTAAGTACCATTAAATGATTTTAGGAATCAATATGAAATAAAATTATGTGGAAAATAAAGATTATTTTAAGGTTTAAAATTAAAATGGGTTGAATCAGAATCAGTTCGATATAAAATATTAATAAAATAACTGCAATAAGTTCAAAAGTAATTAATAAGAATAATATCCAAAAGAAAAAATCCAGGAAGTTTAAATTAATTAACACTCATTAAAAAACATTTTTAAAAAATAGATTGCATAAATTATCACGATAATGATATTTAAAAATTGAAATACATTTGAGATATTGCTAATTTATAAATTTGTAGTAAAATAATATATGTAAGATAATACCCAAAATACCCGTAAATCTGACATTGTAACTCTATCGCTACCACCGTTAAGTCTTCTAGGCGACCTTGGGATCGGGTGAAACATTGCTAAATATCCGGAATAACATTTCACCATCCATATTTCGAGCTTCAAGAAAAATTTGGATCACATGTTTAAGACGATTTCAAGTGTAAGGATTTTTTTTTATTTTTAATGAATTAGAATTGATATTTATGTACTGTAAACTAATGCCAATAATCAAACATTTTAAAATTTCCCTGTCTTTCAATGATTAACATACATAAAAATATACCTTTACCGTAAAATTTTTTAACTGTTGTTTGTTTTTCTCTTGCCTTTACCACCATTCAATCCTTTATATTTTACAACTCCTGCAATATCGTTTTAATTTATTAGCCACGATGATTCTGGTGTTGTTAAAAAGTCGATTATTTCAATTGGGATCAGTGTGTAAATAAAGCTTTACTATAGATTGGTTTTTGTTTTGATTGTTGATAAAAAATATTGCGACTTTCTAAATTACATTTTTCTATCAGTGAAACCATATAAAAATAAATTATCAACAATTGGAATGAGATTTGACTTGGAAAAGTGAATCAGGTTCATTGATCGATTCTGATGATGATTACCAAAACAAAATTAACAGCACGATTTAGATAATTACGAATCTGACTTTTTTATTTCAAAATCGATGGATTTTATTGATAATAAAAAGGTCAATTTTATTGTTGATTTTTAAAATGATCGATTTTTTCAAACGCAACACACTAAATATATTTCAATTGTTCTTTCAGGCTCATGTCGACGAAATCAAAAATAAAATTTGTAGGATTTCATTCAAGCAAAGTATTTAGTACAACTTACCCGTTGTTGATGAAAGAAGAGAAGGGAATCTCGCCATATGAAATTTATTTTCTCTGAGGAGAGAGACCTCTTATGGACAGATGTTTGCATGAACTCTTCATCCAAAAACTTTAAAAATCATAAGTTTTCCAACCTTCTCAACTTTTATATTATATTTTTTACGAACATTTTCAGCAACTCTATCAATATTTAATATGATTAACTGCAATTGGATAACACTCATTTATGCATTGCAGTAAATCAACGTAAAGCCTCTCAACGTCTCCATATTCGTACTTATCTGCAATTTCATAGGGACTCATTTTCTGATAATTAATATTCTGGTTCATCAAACTGTTATTCTACTCTTGATGTAAGAGAAGGTTTTGAGTAAATTTATCGCGATGATATTATGTTATATAAATGGAATACAGCGTCATCCATACAAATAACCATCACTTAGAGTTTTAAAATGTCATTCAAATAGAGTACATCTGTATGAATTACATACTAAAATGTGACTTAGAAGGGGTGTTGTAACCCCAAACCACCTCTCATGGCTAGATACACAAATGAATTTAACTAAAATTAATATAAAACAATTAAAAATTACTAAAAATAAAATAAAATCATATTTTATTCCACAGTTGTTTTTCATGAAAATTCTCCTTTCAATTTAATTATTTATTAATAAAAAAACTGCAGTTTATTAATTAAAACTTTAATACAAATAAATAATATTTAAATTATTTGTTTTTCATTTTTTTTAAAAAAAATTTTGATTAACATTATTAATTATTTGTAATTGACGTGTCTGACAGTTACTGAAAATCGAATTATATTCGTATAGGACTTGATGGAGGAGGGTAATCAAATAGAACGGGAAACTCGAAGCAAAAACTCCCGCCAACTTACTTACAGAACGAATTTGATTTAATTGTCAAAAGTCAGTTAAAAGTTGTCAAGTAAAGATGTGAGAGTATACGAATTCATCACAATAAATATACCAAAAGTGGTAATAAAAACAAACAATTGTATATTGTTAATAGAAAGGGAATCTTTCAGGTTGGGATTTTCCAAAAGTAATTTTCAGCGAGATTTTTTTTTCAATTAAAATATTTATTCGTCACTTTATGGATTGAGGAAGAATTCCGAGGAAAGTAATCGTATCGTGTGAGTGGCAAAAGACTGGTGTGTTCTTTATTGACATTTCATGTAGAAATAAAACAAAACAATTTCAATGTGATTAAATATTATTTAATTGTAAACAGAAATTCAAATAAAAATTGACTTTCAGAAAAGTGGAGAGATATTTGTGTTGTAATTGTCTATGAATTTTATTGATTATTAATAATGGTAATAATAATAACAAAAATATATAATAACAATAATAAAAATAATAATAACAGCAATACTAATAAATAATAATTGTAATATTAATCATTCTTAAGGACTCTTTGGTTATTGTAACAACACATATTCAGCGGTATGCAAGAAAAGAAAATACCCTAAATTTTAAGTGTTGTGTTCGAGGTCAAGAATAGAATTCATAGCTCCAAATATTTATTTATGTGATAATTAACCATTTCCAGAAAAATTGACGAGGAACAATATTTTCTTATTTTGCACAAAAACCAAATATCAAAATTTTAAAATAAATATAATTATATAAATTTTAATTTTAATGGCCGTTTTAATTTTTTTAAATCAACTGTTTAAAAAAAGGTATTTAGTAGTTAATTTTAAACTTATAAAAGTTTCTCTGGCTTTAATTTTTAAAAATTATAATTTTTGCAAATAAAATTTCATTAACTTATTTCTGAGAATTACTATTAAAATTAATTAGAGAATTTTTAATTATGAATTTTTCGAAGAATCTTTGATTTTAGATATTTGATGCCGTAAATAAATCAGCAAAACTTTTATTGAAAACCTTGAACCAGTTCACAATATTCACCACCCATGAATTAAAAGACTGATTTTCCTGACAAAAGATTGCGAGGTCCGGGACAAATGACCAAAACAGGTTCCAGCGGTGCTGAAGAGATACTCTCGGTCCGTGATCGATCAATCCGTTTATAGTTAAGTAGAAGAAAGGCAATTTAGGCGACGAAAAAATAACTGTGGCTTGTCAAGGATGTGACACACACAAAGAAAGGGGAATTAAGATCACTGGTACATTTAGGGCCTTGTCGGCTAACCATATGAAAGCATATCATCTCGTAAGGCTGCGTTGACTTATGTGTCTATATGAGGTCAGTATATAATGACTTTGGTTTACCGCTGGAGCAACTAATCGACAATTTTAAGACGCATTGTGGAGCAGTAATTCGTGATTTACTATTCAGAATAGTTATGTTTCAGTGCGCAAATCAGTCTTTTTGAAATGAGGTTATAGAGCAATGTTACTGTATATGAAGCATATGGCAGAATGTATTAGAGAACAAACCTAAAACCTAGTGATATGATACAACAGCACTCCTATAACAAATGGAATAATCAATGGTGTTTATTTTTTTATTCATATAAAAACTTAAAAGTAATTAAAATTATTTTGGAGGAGGTGATAATTTATCCCCCTAATCTCCTCCTGCATATGCGACTGTTGGTGAGTTAAATTATCAAATAAATAATTTTGTTTGGTTTACAAAAGGTATTTATGAAATAAACATTATATTTTATTTTAGATAAATATATAAGAATTCAATGACTTAATTACTATGAAATAAATTCGATGCGAAAACTGTATTTATCATGGTTAAATAAAAAGAAAGGTTTCGTATACTGAATAAACATTGAATTATAATGTCAAAAAATATTAACGCGTAACGATAAAAGGAGGATATTATACATTCTTTTAAAAAGTATCATATATCCCCAAAAGTGGTCTCGTCCATTGGTGGAGGTACAGTACTCAGAGTTCAGAAAATCTAATCAACACCATTAACAATTAAATTCACCATTAAATATTTTTAATAATAAAAATCCAAAGAATGTAAGAAATTAAAAAATATTAAGAAAATTTTTGAAATAAGGTTAAATTAAAAATATACAAATTAAAATTTAAATATACAAAAATAAGTAAAGTTTGTTAAAAGAAATTTTAAAAATTAATAAGAATTAAGAAATGATTGAGATTTCACAACAGGATTTTTTAAAATAGACCAAACAATCTTGATTATAATAATTGATTCTTTAATTTTATTATTATTATTTATTATTATAATTATTTCGTACTTTCATTGTCGTTGAGCAAAAACGATGTTCGTAAATAAGAAAGAAAGATTACAAAATACTAATAAAAGTTAAAATAAAAATAACATAAGGCTCCTGGAAAATATAAACTTTGTTTTTGTCACTGCTTCAAGTATTTAATAACAATATTTTAAATATTATATTTCTCCTTAGAAATATATAATTTCTAAGTATAAATATTAAGGAAAATCATAAATAAACACTTAATAATTTCGTTAATTATTCATGTAAATTTTGATAGTTTTTACGTTTTGATATTTTTCCATTCACGTCTACTCACACTGGATTTTATTAAAAATGAGAAAAAAAATTATTTTTCTACAAGAAATAAAATACTGAAGTTTTCTTTTCATTCTTGTGATATTTCTTTCGTTATTTTCAGTTTGGCAAAAAAGTTCTTGCCAATATCCTAATTAAATTACACTTAGTCTTTCTGGTCACATATCCCATATATTGGACGATAATTGTATGTTAGAGATGAGAAATTATTTTAAATAACCAAATGTATTCTTTTTGATGGGTAAATATTTATTGAGAAAAACATAAAATTGATTCTAATTTGAAAATGAAATATTAGGTTAGGTGACAAAAATACCAGTCGTCAATTTTTACTTAATAATTCTTGTTGAAATATGACGTATAATTTTTTAACCATTTATTCACACAAAAATTATCTCAAAATTTGAGGGTCGCCTTATCTAACAATAACAAAAATCGAACTTTAATTCTGTAATAATATACCAATAACTGTCGTATATTTTGTTGTATAAGGCCACATCAAAATTGATTGCTGTATAATAATAACCTTGTATATAAATTGATTTTTGTTTACGTTCGACCGTAAGCATGAAATCATGGTCAATGTTATTCCATTCTTTTTATTAGCTTTCTTTCCCTCTCTCACTTTTTCAAGGTCTTCTTATACATATAATATGAGCTAAAATCAAGTAATCGTGCTTATAATTTTGGTTGCTATAAGTTTATTGTCTTACATACCGAGGTATCATGAGAGAATATACATTCTATGAATGAGGGTTTTAATTATAAATTGGCCATATGTCAAGTTTTGAAGACCATTTAATTTTTTTCCTATTTTCTGAATGTCCTGTCGTTCTGATAATTAAATAACAATTTTGTCTTTAAATTCATAATAAATATTTCTACTTAATAGAGTATTATTTATTTATTATAAGACCCCCAAACAATACGTGCAATTTATATTTAATCAGTAGTTTCTCCAAAACGATATAATTATAGAACTATTTTAGGAAAATTATACTACAATACAGATATTATACTATGTGAGAAGTGGTTGCAACATCAATATCAGAATTCATTTTTTAAACACCAAAATTTATTACTATAACAGAAATTCACATATTTAAACAATTGTTTCTGTTAATTTAATTATCTTGCAAATTTATTAAATAATTTTCACATTATAATGAAAAATTTATTTAAAATTGTTTTATAACTTCTATTAAAATATGTAAATTGTTATGACTGTAAAAATATTTTTATTTTTAAATAGATATTTAATTTTTTTATGATTTTCTTTTATTGTATCATTTTTAATTTTTAAAATATTTAATAAGCATATTAACATTAAAATACTTTACCTTTTAAATTAAAAAAAAATAATAAATTATTCTGTTGATTTACAAATTTAAATTTTATATACTGCAATAGATAAAGTTGTGTCATTGAGTTTTATTAATGTTTTGATGTAATGTCTTAATGTTTAAAATTGATTTGTCGGATGTTATAAGTAAAGCTCAGTCCCCATCCACTTTTCTTAAATCTTAAATTTGTACAACTAAAATACAATTGTTTGTAATTCTTTCAATATTGTATTTCATTCTTTTGTTTGTACAAAAATTTACGAGGAACCAAATTTTTTTATATTTATTAAGAACACTAATATGATTAACAAAACTTTTATTGACATAAAAATTCGAATTGCCTCCAGGACAATCGTATGTGATTGATAAATTTTTAATTCTATTTCTAAACCTCTAATTATTTAAACAAATTTAAATTGTAAATTCCATAATAAATTATTTTTAATTCAATTTAAATATATTTATGATTAAATAAATCTTTACGCTATAATCAACTATAAACATATTTTAAATCACATTCAAATAGATTTTAAATATTTTGATTAAAATATATTAATTTAATTTTAAAGTTATTATTTAAATTTCAATAATGTAAAAATAATCCGACAGTGTAAAGCACTCAAAATATCAATCTTCCATCTGATAAGAGGAGCACAATCCTAAAACAACTTCAAATAAACACCGTTAAAAATATTACTCACAATAATTGTTAGCCCAAACTATTAAGTCATATCAGATACATCTTATGTTTAATTCCTTTTCAAAGGCTGTTTATGAGAATAAAAGAAAGGTATAAACATTATATCTTAAATTAAGAAACATTATTGTTAATTTTAATATATTCTGTTGTTTTTTTTAACTTATTAAAATAGAGGTAGCATTCTTCGAAATCACAAAATTCAAAGAATTAAATATAAACCAAAAATGTAAAAACAAATATTTAATAAAAAAATAAATTAAGTTTCTTTTTCATCGTAAAATTGCTGTCTTTGTGAAAAAGAATCCTATTTGTAATTACCAAGTAATTTTAGCGGCGTCTTGAGGAAAAACTGAAAAGAAGAGTTTTCGAAAATATAAAATTGATTTTAATAATTAAGAATAAAATCATACAATAATAAATCTGAAATTTTTAATTCTTTTTCTGTTTTTTTTCTTAATTTGAACATTTAATGATTAACGTTTCTGTTAATAATTTGTATTATCAGTAAGGATATTAAAAGATAACTAATAATACATGTATATAAAAATTGATGTATATATATATATATATATATATATATATATATTAAACTTCTATGGAAATTTAATATTTTCATAGGATGTCTTAATTATAAATAATTAGTATAGCTATATTTATATATACTTGTATAATCATATGTCTGGTAATAACCGATGAAGGTGTGGTTCCCAGAAGTAACTGTTCTGACAAGTATATATTAATTAGTAAATATATTTATTTACA
>MQRK01229870.1:13259-26362 GCA_001938485.1 Girardia tigrina
ATATATATATATATATATATATATATATATATATATATATATATATATATATATAAAATCATTTGTGTGAACATTAATTGTTCTACATACTATTGTTGAGTATAAAGTATAAAATTAAAAATTTATATACATTTAATTGTTTTAATTGTTTATCCATTTAATTAACTAAATATAAACTATAATAGAAATAAAATAATAGAAATAAAAACCTCAGATAATATAAATAATTTGAATAAAAATTAAAAAGAATTATATAAGGAAGATAATCAAGAAAAATTAGAAAGTAAATAAAATTAATTAAATTTTAAAGAGTATAAAAAGAAGATGAAAGTAAATTAAAAGCAGCACAACAAATTACTCTTATCAAGACATAAAGTAGAAATCTTGATTAATTATTTTTCCTTTGTGGATTTGGTGTACGCGGACCAACGTGGAATTACCTGGTGCCTAATCGTTTGGATCAATATCAAACATTTGTAGAAATAACCAAAAGGAAAAAAAGAATTATATTTGAAAAATAAAATTATTTTTTGGCTTAACAATTTAAAGTACGAATATATAACTTATATATTTTACTTCGCCATATCTCTATATATCTAACCTATCTTAGAGGAAGTAGATTCTACTTCCCCAATTATTTAAAATATAAATTCCAGAGAATAAAGTATAAGTTATCAACTTGCTATTTTTATAAACAGAATAAACATTTTAAAATTTTATTTTGCTATCCTTTTCATTAAAAATTCTATTGTCACCTAGATACGCCACTAATATCTAACTTCGAAAAAGAGGTTAAGTTGTAATACATTCGTTTTGATTTACGTTGTAGATTTCGTCCATAAATAAATATATATTTATATTAAAAACAATTTTTAGTTTTATTTTCTTTTAATTTTATTAAATGACCTAGATAATGCATCAATTTTACCAACAATTTATACACACGACGTACACTCTACTCATGGTACCTCAAATAAAGCAATATGAAATACCTAATAAAAGCAAAAAACAACATTAACAATATTGGAATTTAAGAAATTTAATTAATTAATTAAGAGAAATAAGTTCGATAATTCAAATTTTACATGAAAGATTTTTCGAAATTCCAAAAATTTTTTACATACTAAAAATAAATTCGAATTTTAATTAGTGTCGAACTTAACTCGACCTAGAATCGCATTGGTATATCATGAATCTAGTATTTGACTTTTACTGAAAAATATCATTTCCACTTTTTTATTTATATCTTTTCTACTGTTATTAATAATTTTGATAAATTAATTCTATTTAAAATTTAAATTAATTCTATTTAAAATTTAAATTTTCAAATTTATGAATTTAGTAATATATTTAAAAAATCTGACTAAGGTTAATTGTAAAAACATGAAATTATGTTCGATATATTTTTAATTTTTAACTAAAAATTATAAAAATAATTGATTTCAATTTTGTATACATAGTGTTGTTTAAATCTAGAAATAATTTAAAATTGATATTATTTTCTAATGGCTGAAAATAATCGATCTAAAACATTTGTTGAAGTAAATGATGAAATTATAAACCAACGATTTGATTCTTCTGAAAATACATTAAATTCTCCAACAGTATATTTGGCTTATGATAATCAATTTGGTGTCCAGTCAAGTAATACAAGTTCATATGTACTACCTGTTACCATACTCAATAATGAAAATAATTATTTATTTTATAATAATCCTATGGACACTGATATAGATCAACTTCAAATTAAAGGTTTGTACATCTTTTATAATAATTTTCATTTTACTACTAATTCTTGTAAGTAGACAGTTACACTAATTTAATATTTTAATTATTTTATTTTACAGAAACAATTCCACAGTACATTGTTAACTTGGATGGTAATTTAGTATTTGTATTATCAGTGTTGAATATATGCATTTAGGGTCATCAAAACTGTCTTCAACTGTGTAAGTTTAGTGTTGCTTCTGTGAAAAAGATGTTATTGCCTTGTATATTTTATTTTTTAAATGGAAAAAAATAATAAATAATTTTAAGCTTAAAATGTCGTTTAAACTTTACCAGTTGAAGTCTGTAAATCTTTACAATTTTAATGTTTTATTAAAATATATTACATATAATTGGGTGTACTTCCTTAGCAACCGAAGCAAATATAAAATATGACAATATATGTAATTATTATAACCATACCAGGAAAAATAATTAAAATTTTTTTTAAAAAATTATTTAAATTTTTTTAAGTAACCTAATCCTAAGCAAAAATATATTGATTATACAATGGTTAACTTCTGACTTATTTTATGTATATTTTTAAATTAAATTTTTGTTTCATTTTTTATAACTATTTTTTATTTTTTTCTTATTTTGCATAGACAAAATTAACTGAAAACATTTAAAAAAACAGAAAAAAACAATTACATAAAAATGATTCAAATTTTAAATATGTAAAATATATTAAGCATACGTTGAAAATATGAAATGCATAATTTCTAAAAGAAGTAAATGAAGTTAGTGATCATATATATAGTAGAACTTCGCTAGTAAGGACTTCACTATATCGTAAAAAACAGTCCATACTAACCAAGGTCCATTATAAACGTAAACCGTCAATTTTGTTCAATAAAACAGGGTTGTTGAGTCGGAGTCGGACATTTTAAAAATATAGGAATGGGAGTCGGGCAATTTTAGTCCGACTCTGCAGTCATAAAATAAAATATTAAATAATAAACTTTGTTAACCTACATCTGAAAATTTATTTATTATCTGACATCACATCAAAAATTCACGTTTCAAAAAGTTAGCGTATTTACATACAACAACATTAAACTTCAGTCACCTTAAATTTAAAATGTCTGCTTGGGTTTAAAAAAATCTGCATTCTTCGCCGAAATTCTTGCAAGACAAATAAAATGTTCCTGAGCACTATCACTATTGTAAGCACCAAGCAGAAAAGTAGGTAAAGTTGAAATATTAGATTTTTGCTAAAGCAATGCAGGTTTTTGAACCTAAACTTTAAACAGATGTAACTCAGCACAGAATAAACTTTATTAATCGAAATAAAAACCTGTATTCCTTTTGCAACAACTTAATAACTGGCATGGCATCATTCAAACGTGGAATAGAAGCAGCACCTTGCTCGTCAACTTCCGAGCTCTCTTCCTCATCAAACTTTTCAGCCATGGCTTTAGAATTTTGCATTGCCAAAATGCCACTCGCAATATCACTGTCTCTTGGGTAAGCGCAAACATAAACGTTGTCATCAACCATAGCAAATTCATGAAATTTTATACTGTTTGTAAAGAAACGCATCATTGAAATGTCATCGTCTGTATCATGAAGCATTGATAATGATGTGAAGTGGATTCTCTACGACAATCAGCGATGTTCTGCACAATGGTTGGACCGCAATAAGGCTCCTCACCACTTTTCGAAACCGAAACTCTACCAAAAGAAGGTTATGGTGACTGTTTGGTGGTCTGCAGCCGGTCTCATCCATCACAGCTTTCTGAATACGGGTGAAATGATCACAGCAGAGAAGTATTGCCAACAACGTCCTCCAGGAAAAATTCTTCAAAAATCAAGACAACCATTGCCCAAAACCCCTCTAACACTTTCATCGCATCCAGAATTCAGGAGTTCTACATTAGGGGCATCAATAAACTTGTTTCTCTTTGGCTAAAATGTATTGATTCTGATGGTTTTTATTTCGATTAATTAAGTTTATTCTGTGTTAAGTTACATTTGAGCGACTCTGTATTATTTCCATTTGTTACAGTCAAGTATTTTTGAAATACTAATCTTTCCTAATACTCTTAGTCATAAAATTTTAAAAGTAGGATTATGATTCCCAAATATATTTATTAATGAAAGGCACCTTCAATGGAATTTTTTGTCTGGATGACATTAAATAATCTGTTTCAAACTGTTTTATTGCTTCTGGAATGTAACTCTCCTATATGTACGTTCCATTTTGTTTTTTAAAAAATTTTGTGAATAATATCCTCACTAAACAAAATAATAATTTCATATTCTGAAGGGCCTCTGTATAAACATTTAATTAAAGAATGAGACCAAGAAAAAATGACCAAAAAGTAGACCAAGCAATGAAAGATTACAGAAAGAGACCACCATTTTAATTTCTCTTTCTACGTGTTATTTATTTTCCGTGGCTTCATTTTTACAGTGATGGATATGTATGTACGGTTACGGTAATAGATCCGGTACATTTGATGTGTTTTCATCTTTTAAGCCAATGTAACGTTATAACTTATGAAAAGATTGATACTTACGTAGGGATATTTTTAAGACACTGTTTTGGTCTCTTTTTCTGGTCTCATTCTTCTGGTTACCAAATAAATAGTTATTTTGAAATTTATTTTTAATCAATAACCATTTTAATAAAAAATATTATGTATAAAATAAACGTGATTAAAATAAAATTATTAAAGAATGAAAGAAAAGGAAAACTTAAAACTTGTCGAGTCCATTTCTCCATTTTTAATAGATGATTTACGTTAATGGGTTTAAATCAAGAAGATCAATGGAAAAAGTGATAGTTTATCGTTACATGTTTTGTTATTGTTATCTGTTACTTATTACTATAAAATTCATTTCACAAATTTAAAGTTTTTTATCCTAATAAATTTTTTTAATATATTATTTAAGATTATATTTTTATATTTTCTGGTACTATTTATGTAATTAAAAGTTTTCTTATCACTAGAATCTAGAATGTGTTATCTAACGGCTAGATATTTACAATAAACATAGACAATACCACACATTTATATTTTAAAAACCATTTTTAAATTAACTTATACAATTTTTATAAATACGATAAATGTAAAATCATTTGTAATATATATGAACATAATAATCTACTGACACCAATACTGTTGAATCGAAATATATATGTAGGGGACAAATTAATAGTTACCCCCTAAATTTTAGGTTTTTTACAGAAACTTGCTTAAACGTTTCAAATTCGCATGTCCATATAAAATTTCTTACTTTTACAAGGAAATAAATATTAAAAGATAGTAAAAACTATTTAATACTTTTTATTTCCGAGATTTAAAAGAAATTTACATCATGAATATCCGTTTAATAAATAATACATTAATGTCAAAATTTGGTATTATCACTTTTTGCTGCTATAATGGCTTGTGCCCGCTGTGGCATTGACTCAATTAACTTTCGACAGGTATCCGTAATAGAAATATCCCTGATCCAAGCAGATAAGAGAGAGGTGACAAGTCCTTCTTTAGTAAAGATTATTTCCTTTCGTGACCTGCGCTTGACAATAGCCCAGAGGGTCTCAATCTGGTTGAGGTCTGTGCTATTGCCTGGCCATGGTAAAACTACAACATGATTGGCGGCGAGGTATTGCATGGATTTCCTGCTGGTGTGGCAAGGTACTCCATCTTGCATAAACACAAAATCACCAGTAGGAAACCACTCATGAGCTTGGGGAACTTGAGAACTTCCACATATTGGTCTGAGTTCATAGTTTTCTCTACAACATGCAACCTGCCACAACCTTTTACACTCATCATGGACCACTATTGACAAATCCTCAACACTCCAACCAGCATGATCATTTTCCATCTGGAGGCATTTCTTGAGCATTGCTGAGGTCAGTAAAGGCTTAGGAACTAGTTTTATACTCATAAATCCTTTTTCCTTGAGTCTACGTTGGACTGTTTTGTAGGAAACACTTGACACTCCAGTGGTTTGAAGAGCACCAGCCAATTGATGTGAAATTTCAGTAACAAGTAAATAATTCAAATATGATTATGTTTTTCAGGATTAATGTGAAAATGACCTGATTCATACCCAGTAACTGAATATTTCCATGCGAATAAATTTATCTTCTTGTTACCAAGCCATAAAAACTTTCATGATGAAACAAATGTTAGTTTGTGTGCACCGTTATTTGCTATGTGAAGAGCTAATCAATTGGCAAAATCTATCATTTTCAAAATTACGCAATCATAATTGTCATTATTGGTCATGATAATAATAATGTACAATGCAAGGTAAATTATTTATTAGCTTCAAAATGAATGAAATATAAATAAATGAACATCTGGTATTGTGTTTTTATATCTCTTTCCTTGTAAAAGTAAGAAATTTTATATGCACATGCGAATTTGAAACATTTAAGCAAAAGTTTCTGTAAAAAACCTAAAATTTTATGGGGTGACTATTAATTTGTTCCCTACTATATATATATATATATATATATATTTATATTTCATTCATTTTGAAGCTAATAAATAAATTTACCTTGCATTGTACATTATTATTATCATGACCAATAATGACAATTACGATTACATAATATATATATATATATATATATATATATAAACTTCGACATTACCAGATTTTACCATGAAATAATCTTCCATTAAACTTTATGTTAATCTGTTCATGTCATGCTATCTAAAAAATATTTTTTTCATTGACACAACAAAACTAATGGGATATGTAGTTGGGTTCCTTCTATTCGTTTCCATTCATCTCATTTGAATCATCGTAGTCTTATGGTTCATATAAAATTCTTAGTCTTCTAGTCTATCTTTTTTGTTTTGAATACATTCTACCTGATTTATTATCGCTTTGCACTCGCGAAATCGATTGTCTTTATCACAAATCAAGAAGTCACCAGCCAACAGACAATCTTTCGTGAGTGGCCTAAAAAATTTAATCTAACACAAATAATTCTCTGCAATGGTAATGACAGCTTTGCACTTTTTTTCAAGTAGCACATGATCAAGTCATTCAAAATAAATCATCCATCATCAATGCACCGCTTCATTCGACGACGAATATCAATACTGACTCACTTAACGAAATTTGAGGACATTTCTGTCCATGTGCAGACTATAGTGTATTACATGTGACCTTGTATAGGCTCTCACATTCACGTGAATCTAAATGCTGTAATCCAATAGGGGATATATGATGATGAGAGGGCCCAAAACCCGGCAGACTTAAATAGGATTTCTGAATGTAAAAATGCCTCTGCCGCCCATGACGTGTGCGTAAAAATTAGCCGTCAGAATAGTTCTCCCAGAGCCATGGAATAATCTTTGTCTTCAGCAGGGTGATATACATTGGTGGTTAGTGCAACTTGGAAAAAAGATAGCAGTCTGCATGTATCAGCAGGTCTAACTGTGTAACTTAAATAAGTATCTATACAATTCGATTTCCCTTTAGTAAATATGATCTTTAGATGTCCTATCACTTTATCGGAAATCACAATGTCGTGATAAAAATATCATATAAAATGTCAAAATTATATAAAGTTCTTAACAAATATTTGACAAAAAATTAGATTTTTTAAAATTTTTATAATAAACCCAAAATATGAATCAAAACAGAGTTGCAATTGTAGTTGTAGTTAAATCAAGAATGGCGGTTTATGAAGGATATGTGTACATTAAAGAAAAGGATGTTAACGGTAAAACTTATTGGAGGTGTGCTCATTGTAGCTACAAAGCACGAATGCACACGATTTGCCATGCAATTTGTAAAGGTCCATCCGAACACTACCGTGGGCAAAGGGAAGGAAATGTACAGGTAAAGGAGATAAAGTCAAGGATGTTCAGATCAGTAATCTCTGAAGACTCCGAGATTAATCATATCTCAAACGATGTCTAATGTTTCAGCTCTATTAATTCCAGCACTCCTTACTAGACAAAATTTCTCACAATTCATATCCTGAAACCGAAGAATTCACTCAATTGAATACAATAAGGAGGCTGTTGAGAATTCAATTTTTCTACGACGCCTTTATTCAACGATAGAAAAATATAGATTTTTGTTATATAAGAGTAAGGATTTGGTAATTTTCAGTAGTGGTCTTAAAATATTGACCTCGTTTGACCATATTTTTGTAGATGGTACTTTAAGCGTTGCTCCACCCGGATTTACACAGATGTATAAAATATATGGATTAATTACAGTTAATTCGACTGTACCATGCGTATTTGCGCTAATGAATGGCAAGACTGTTGCTTTATACAATCAATTCTTTAGGGATGTAACTTTGGAAACAGTATTTTCTCCTATATTCTTAACTACTTATTTTGAAGTTGGAGCCATGGTTGCTGCTTGCAAACTCTTCAAAATACTATGACATATTGTTGTTTTTCATTTCTCACAAATCTATTGGCGTAAAGCCTTTATCAAACTGATCCTATTTTTAAAATTTGGGCCAAATGTCTCCCTGCGCTAGCTTTTGTGCCTGAAACAGATGTTGCAGCTGTGTTTTATGAATTAGTTGAATCTAATGATTTCCAAGATAGATGACATCATAGAATATTTCAAACACACATATAAGGAATTTTTAGAAGGTACAGGCACAAGACAGGGACCTGTTTTCAAATTAACTATTTGAATTGTTATTCGAGTACAGTCAACAACCTACCACGAACAAACAATTCTGTTGAAGGATGGCACAATGCTATTAATCAAATGGTCATTCACAAATCTTATCATTCATTATCTGTGTTATTGAATTAAATTCAGCTTTAAGAAAAATGGCATACGTTAATTATATTAGGGTTAGTAGCAATATTATTGCATTTCCAAATATAAAAAATATAAAGTATTTAGCCAAAATATAATGGTAATCGTAAGCAGTTATCTGCATTCCGAAAGGATAAATTATTTGAAAAACATAGCTAGTTGTTTGATCCTTTAATTTATTTGTTTGTGTAATTCAATAAATGTATTTTTGGTTCTCGAAAATATTTTCTCATTATTTATTTAAATTACAATTAAACTATTTTTCATTTTTAATTTTTGGGTCTGAATATTTAAAATAAGCAGAATTTGTGATTCCTAAAATATAATGTTACATAACTCTATTATTGTAATATATTTATTTTACTGTATTTATCGGACTATAAACCGCAGCTTATATGAAAAAAAGTATGAAAATTAAAAAAAATTGGTTAGACTTATACGCGTGTACAACTTAAGCATGTACAAATAAAAACATCAATATATAAAAACAAAACCAATAATTTTATTTTAAGATTATTCGATTTCCTCGAATCTATCAAAATCTTCATCATCTATTATTTCAAATGTTTCAAAAATGTGCGAAAATTCCGTTTGGAATTCTTGTAAATCTTTATCCTCACTTCCAGTTTCAATTTCTGAATCATCATCACCTTCGATACTTTCATCATAAGTTTGAATCCCTGCTTTCTTAAATCCATTTTTAATACACTGTGGTGTAACATCTTACCAGTTTTTAACAATCCAATCGTATATTTCTGAATATGTCGCTCTTTTGATTTTCCCCGTTTTGTTGTATATGTTGATAATCCAACTATTGATAATCCAATTTTCCCAATGTATCTTTAGCTTAGATTTGAACGATTTGTTAACTGATATATCAAGTGGTTGAAGGCTTTTAGTGAGGTCACCAGGGATCACTGCAAGTTCAGAATATTTTTTGACTTTCATTTTTAACTGCCTCAGTAAGATGACATCTAGCAGAATATTAAAAATTTTTTTTGATTTTTTTATGGAGCATGATGGATGTGGGTATTAAAATAACTAATTAAGTTTTTATTTTAAGTAATCATCAATTATTTGTTATGTAATATAATGTAAAGCAGGGGTTAACAAAGTACGGTCCGAGAGATCAATTTATGTGGACAACAAAACTATTCTGTATAGTGTGGTTTTTACAATATATATTGTATATTTATTTAGTAATTGCTTTTTTGGGAAAATATCTCTCTAATCGTTACGAAAAAAAGTTTAATGTGTGCTTAACCTTTATTTTTTAAAAATTAAAGATTATCATTTGTGAGACGAAATTTACTACCAAAAATATTATAATAATTTTTACGATGTTTTTCTAGATAATTATTAAGTTTCGGGATGTTTTTTCTATGTAATTTTGATTTGCGACATTTTGATAGGTAACTGATCTTTAGACATTATTTTATTGGTATATTTTTTTCGGGACGGTAACTATACAGTGCCCCCCCTCAGTAAACCGCAGCTGAATGTATGGATCCTGGATGCTATAAAGAAAAACATAAGCTGACAACTAGGTCCGATTTGGTTCAATTTATACAATGAGCACAACTAAATATTTGTGCATTTTTTAATATTGTAAATTTATATACTCAAATGTGAAACTATCGAAATTTCAAAGACACTTCAAAAATAGGCTGGAAAGAATTAATGAAAGTCAAAGGCGCTCTTTTTTATTGCTGGGGAAGTTTTCAAAAGTAAGTTTCGTTTCTATCAGAAATAATTTACTTGGTTCATATCAAGTGACATGTAAAGTAGTGAAATCAAAAAGGTACATATAATCCCATGAAATCTCATCAAAACATGTGTAGTGAAAGTCATAATAATAAACCTTATTTAAAAAAATACCAAATGCTTCTGTCAAGCTTCCAACAAAATGTTTCTTTCACAATCAAGTCAAGGTTCAAGTGAAGATATTTAAGATCTAATAAAAATCTTTAAAATCTCTTTTCTTTTGGATAGATTAAAATATAATCTCGCAGGTTTGGCCCCCGCTTTAAACATTTTTTTCGGCCCGCGAGATTTATCACACTTGCAAAATATATTTACAAAATATATGGTTGACTTACAATGCAATATTGAATTAACGCATTTTTGAAACAGATTTTTGTAATACTTACGTCACAAAAGAGGAATTTCCGAATTTGAGAAATCTGGCACAAAGTTGTTAGCGCTTTTGGTTCAATTCACACTTGTGAAACGATTTTTCGAAAATGAAATTAACTTTACACAAAATACGGTCAAACATAACGGACGCCAACCTCCAAATCCAATTACGATGTGTGAATACCAAAATGGAAATCGATTTGCAAGAGCTAAGTAGAAGAATGGAGAAACATAAAATAAATATATTTTTTGACATCATGGTTTTATTTTATTTATATTTATATATTTCTTTACAATGTATGTTTAGTATCATTTTTATTATAGTATCTATGTTAAATTAATTGTTAAACACAATTATGATAATTCATTGTTTCATTTTTACACTCCAAAAATTATCTATAGTGGATTAAAATCTAATATGAAGATATAATTTTTAATACGGCCCGCGGAGTTATGATGGTTTTTCAGAGTAACCCGGGAGATCATTTGAGTTGGCTACCGCTGGATTAAATAGCAATATTGTCAATTGGAATAATCTAACATTTGCAAATGTATGTCTATTTTGATATAATGGTTTCTTTTAACTAATTCATAATTATAAAAACTTGCATTTAAGTAGAATAACCATTTAATTATAACAATTCAGAAGCATCCTTATATATGTTTATATAGATAAACTATATGCCAATATATATAGTTTTAAAATATATATATATATATATATATATATATATATATATATATATATATATTAGATATTTTGTAAATAGAATAAATTTTAAATTATCCAAGTACGCATTTATATTTATCCGGTTTTTTACTTTTAAATTTATGACAGTTCTTGATTTTGAAACTGCTTTTTAAAATGAATTTGGTACAAATTACTTTAATTTATTCGTAAAACAAAATTTATGTGCAATAAAAATTATATTTTTTATATTAATTTTAAACGTACGTACACTTTCTCTGCATAAAAGAAAAGCATACCAGAGTAAACATTGATTATAATTTTTTTTCTAAATTTTATTATATTTAAATTTTCATGAACTGTGTGGTTTTTGTTAGTTTATTTTCAATAAACATTCTTTATCATATTTTCTACATGAATACAATTCACTTCTTTATGTATATGTTAAATAAATGTTTTTTAGTGATCTGTTTATTTATCAATTTTTAATACAAATTTAATGTGTCTTTCCGAACAGTAACGTTTTAAATGACACGCGGCACTGAAGAGTTATAATAAAATGTATTGATTTTGTTAGAATATCTTGAATATTAAATTATTTTTTTTATTTTTGTATTAATATTAGTTCACCTTCTATCAACACGGTTTTGATGCAAAATGTTGATCGACTACAGGAGATGTATAATCGTTTTCCGCTTCTAAACAAACTTATAGTCAAAAGGATTTATACGAGGAATTTATTAAGTATCGATAAAGCCATTCAAGAGCTGGAAAAACTTCACAAAGTTGAAGAAAATAAACGAAAAAACATTAGATTGGTTTATAAACAACCTAAGAAGGAAACCCGTATTTTTTAAAATTTAGTTAACACAATTGATCTTCATTTTAAGCTCAAATTTCTCGAACAAGTGGCGATGAAAATTTAAAATATCTAGTCTTGTCCAGTAAACCATTTGAAAGGATGAGCACGAATTTATATAAAAAAGTTGTAATACATGATAACAACGTCTTTGATTGTAATGTCAATTCTGAGCCTACTATTATTGAAGATTTTATCAAGGGGCGTTGTAAAGCTTTTGTGTCTGATGAAATTAATGGAGTTATTCATGAAGATCCTAAAGGAGTCATTATTAAGAATGAGGTATCAATTAGAATATTTAAATGATTTTTTAATGTTTATTACTATTAGGAATTTTATTTAAAATTAGTTTATTTAATGAATTTTTATTTAATGAATTTTATTTAATTAATTTTAGTTTACTTTTCTCAATTCAGTATAAATGTTTTTCGTCAAAACATACATCATTTTCAGTCATAATTATATTTTAATGTTTACTTTTACTTTCTTTCCAGATTTTGATTAATAAAATTCTACCAAGAAAGTATTTTCAAATATAGTAGATATTAAACAGTATGTCGTTTTTAATTTAAAATCTTTAGTTAATTTCTCAGCATTATATACTTTTCTTCCTTCCTGCTTGTACTACTTCGATGCTGAAATTTAACTTTGAATTAACTCTAAACCGTTATTATTCGTTCAGTATGATGTTTTCAAAATAAATATCTCGAACACTTGCATTTATGGATGATTCCATTGATTTGTGTTAATTTATTTTTTTCTAAATTATTAGGTGTACAAGTATGAAATGCGGATTAAATTTTGAAAAGAAATATGTTAAAAACAAAAGAACGATAAAAAAAGCTTTATTCAAAATATGCTCCATTACTAATGATACATTTG
>MQRK01229870.1:51812-63653 GCA_001938485.1 Girardia tigrina
TACGTAGACGAAAGTGTCCAAGATCTATAGATCAAACCTTTTATCATATTTCTTTTATATTTAGGTTCACAAAAACTGTTAGGGGTTGTATATAACCCTGTATCAGTTTTCTTTCTATAAATCCCAGTTTCAAAATGGTTGTTTTTTGCTCTTTCTATCAAAAGATCTAAGGGTTATGTTCCAATTTAGTTTATCAATATAAATGTAATGGGTGTGACGCCAATTTGATAATTACTGGGAGAGGGTGATGTGTGAAGCATTGTTGATTAAATCTTCTGATCCTAAAATCAATGTCCAAACACCATCCTCTTCAACTTTATTGAAAGTATTTTCATGATTTAAATGACATAATGATTACATAAACATTGCTTTGATATATAAACGCGAGTATATCATTGTTAATTCAGTCTGATGATGACGGTTGATCCGTCGAAATTAATCACAATAAATTCTGATGATCGTTTTTTGTTTTTTAAAAATAGTCTATCATCATTTTTTAAATATTTAAATGTAAATTAACTATGTAAATTAATCTATATAAATTAACCTTCATCCGTCCCTCAAATCGACTGTATACTAAAGTCCCTCGGATCTTTTTCGACCCAGATAGAAATTTTTGACTTAAAAGAAACAAAATGCAAATAATTAAATTAATTTTATTAGTAACGGTAATGTTGACTGTTTAAAGAGCGATTTGTATTAATTATTTATTTATTACATTTATGACATACATTATAGGAATGAGACTTACAAATAAATCTTTTACAATATTTACATTCTAAAGCATGTTTATTGTCCGATTTTGGGCAAATATGACATCTACATCTGTTTTGTCCACGTGTTCTTGCTGTTGGTACTTCTAAAGGAGATGTGGTTGTGCATTTTTGCTCTAATATAAATTGTTGGCAATTAGCCGCTCGTGGCGAATGAGTCCATTTCGTCATGTGTTCTTTTATCAATAATTCACCCACAGTTTCAATGAAAATTCGCCTTCGATAATTTTTTTATATTCCAATCTGGACAAACACATGTAAATAAAATAAATACATTTGATATAGATATATCTAATATATTGGCAAAAACAGTAATTGGCCATCTATTTGTTTTTCGAGTACTGTAATTGGCTATCATTTTGTCTAAGGTGTCAACTCCTCCTTTCGTTGAATTATAATCTAATACAATGTTAGGTTTATTTTCAGAACCACCTGACAATTCTTTCGTTTTGTGAAGAGTTCTCTGAAGAACAACACATTTTTTTGGAATGTATGACACTTGTATGACAAGTTGTGTCCTTTGTAAATGCAAATTTTGAAGTAAAAACTGCTTTGCCTTTTATTTCGAGCAATACAGGTGGAATTATTTTATTTTTTCGAATATTACCAATTATAGTATTTTTTTGTAAGTAACATTTGACCTAGTTCATAAGAAGTGAAAAAGTTGTCAACTGATAAATTTCTCCCTTCAAGTTGTTGACACAAATCTAAAACCACTCGCCTTACTTGATTCCTTTCAGGTGCTTCGCCAGCTACTTTTCCAGTGTATATATCTATATTCCAAACATAACTATTTTTGCTATCGTACAGCACCCAAAATTTAATCCCATATTTAGCCGGCTTTTTTGGCATATATTGTCGAAACGGACATTTTCCGCAGTATGGAACCAATTGCTCATTGATTGCTACATTTTCGCCCAGATTATAAAGATTTATTCCAAAGTTCTCGAATCGGGACTAATTTTTTAGTATTTCTTCTAGGAGCTCGTGTATTACGATCATCAAATCGAATGACTCTCGATATAATTTTGAATCGTTTTAGTGACATAGTAGCCCTGAATATGTCGACCCTTTGTTTCGTGCCTTAACTTTTCCAAAACCTCGTTATTCGATTTATATACACCTGCTAACAAAAGTCCAATATATGCATCCAATTTGACAATATCGATATTTTTCCAATCCTCTTTATATACGCGATTTCCTTCCAAATTGGTATTTTGAATAATAATATTTTTATAGAATTTGTAAACAATAATTCAAATGCAGAGAGTTCTGTTGATATGCGAGTAACAGCATATCTTGTGATTCCAGGGGTAGTTCTAATCACGTTTGATGATGATTGACGGCCATGTTGAATAAAGGGTTCTGATCGCCATTCAATACTTTTATCCTTAGAAAGATATGGTATAGATCCAGGTGCATCATCTGTCTCACTATCAGAAGTTTCAATCAATTCTTCAAAATGATCTGATATCTCCGAGCAACTATCATTTTCCGATGAAAATTCAAGTAAATTATCCTCTTCATATTCAATTCGTCTTGACATGATGTAAAATCTACACAAAAAAGTAAGTAAGTGTAATAAAAAATGAAAACGTTTTTTCTTTCAAATAAGCACTACGTATGTAGTTCTTTGTAATTCAATAAAAAATCAATAAAAATGAGAAGTAATGAAACGGTTAGCACAAATATATGCACACTCGTCCGCGAAGGAGTACTTCCTAGAAGGCGATAAACAATACACATGTTTGCACTGGGAATTTCAATATTTTGTCCTAAAATAGACTTGGGTCATATAAGACCCGAGGGACTGGAGTGTTACTTTTTTTATAAGAAATAATCCAGGTAACATTTTTTTCTTTTTCAAAATTAGTTTATTATATCAACAAAATCAAAGTCATGAAATTACAGATATGTAGTATTAATATTTTAAGATATATTTGCAAAACAAAATCACTTCGGGTCGAAAAAGACCCGAGGGACGGATGAAGGTTAAAGAAAAATTTTCATAAAATTAAATTTATTCTTGTAAAATAAAAGTAATGTAACTGTAGACGAAGAGGACAACATGATAAAATGATGAGACTTAATTAACAAATGCAGTTGCACCTCTTTAGGATTTATGAATCTGCAAAAATATCGAGTCTGGCGATGACACCATGACACCAAAATCTAAACGACCTCATCCACAAGTTGCAGCAGCTCTTGACAGAGCAAAAATTAGCGATCGCAATCCAGTATATGCTTCAGCTTCATTCTCAGCTGATGTTGGTAAAACACCAACTGATCTAGCATTAAATCGTTGACCAATTCGACGTAGTAGAATAAAACACAGGAATGACGCAATGACAAAATTGAAGGACAGTTTTTGTAACGAGATTCGAGATGTTACACTTGTAGTGCACTGGGATGGAAACTTGCGCCAGATATTTCTGGAACCATGAAAAAGGGAACAGTTTACTTATCCTTGTTTCCGGTCGAGGTGTTGAACGTCTTTTGAATGTGCCTAAGCTCCCTAACAGCACAGGAGAAGCAATGGCAAATGCGGTGGTCGCAGCAATCAACGACTGACACTTAGTTGAAAATGTGAAAGCACTGTCATTTCAAACCACTGCCAGAAACTCTGGAAATCGAGCTGTTCTAATTGAATAAAAGATTGAAAAGGCATTACTATATCTAGCATGTCTACATCACATATTTTACGTCGTCCTCGGAGACATTCAATTCCTTGGTTGGATCATCTACTGGAAATGATATTTTGTAGTTTAAAAGATTTCAAGGAGCATGGTCATCGATGATTCATGACAGAATTGCGGATGGTATATCAAATGAAAAAACAACGACAATTTTCAACAAAAACAAAGCGATGATGAAAGACACTGTCGATTTTGCTGTGTCATGTTTGCAAAAGGATAGTCAATCTTGTATTGGCTGTAGAGAGCTCCTTGAATTATCACTAATCTATATCGGACATATCGCACCACGAGGCATCCATCTGGTGACACCTGGAGCAATACATCGGGCCAGATGGATGGCCAAAGCGATCTATTCGTTGAAGCTTTTCCTCTTCCGGTCCCAATTTCGAATGACTGATTGTGAGACAAATATATTTCGTTTGTTTAACATATTCACCTGTATTTTGTATATCCAATCATCTGCAATCAACTGCATCCCACGCCATGCAAACTCCACTTAATGATCATAAGTGCTTTGAAAAGCTAGAATTGTATAAATCAATCAATTCAACAGTTGCGAATGTGGTAATAAAGGCATTGTGTCGTCATACATGGTACTTGAGTGAAGAACTAATTGCCTTCAGTTTTTTGATGACCGAATATGTGCAGCTACCAAGGCTGAAATGGTTCAGGCAATGAAAACAAATGTTAGTGTTGAAAATCATCTTAAACGATCATAGATCAAGGAAAACAAATTGCATCACTAAACTCTGTGAACTTTCTTATCCAAAATACCATGAAGTTCTTTGAAATCTTCTGTATCGCATCAGACTAGTTGCAAAATGATCCTAATTTATGGAGCCAGGATAGTGTCTTTGAAGCAACTCTGCAGATTGTTTCTGGATTGAGTGTTGTGAATGACAGCAGAAAGATGAGTTGCCCTCATCCAAGAATACAATCAAATCCTCAGAAAAGATGAAGAGCAAAAGCAAGCACTGCTCCAAGTAGTCTCTGAACAACGAAAACAATTTCTAGATGCCAATAAATCAACGGTCGTCAAACTTTAAAATAACGGTTTTCTGGCAAAGGAACTTAACGATTTGTTAATATTTTGTTAACCTCTTGATATGTTTGATAAAAATTTACTTTATGGTTGTTTATAGCATTTGAAAAACATTTAAAACTTAGAAACCTATTGAAAATTTTGAAATTGCAAACATGCGAAATATTACTTAACGCTTGCGATTAAAATTATAAAAGTTGAAAACTTTATATCCGATGTTACATGCCTAAATGTTGGGATATCCCAGCCATTTTGCACGTTAGTTTACTATGTCAAAAGGAACACAATCTGGGGCTGTCCCATGCGTTTACTAAAAAATCTTTTTGAGCATCAAGATAATGTATAGTGAAAGCTAATCTTGTTTATAAATTTGAATGTCGTGGGTTTTATGATTCTAACATTGGTGAAACAAATTTTCATCCTAAAACACGGATTGGTAAACATCCCCAGTCATTTCAATCGATTAAGATTCTTAATCATGATTTTCGGAAGATTAGTTTTCTATTTTTTAAACTAACTTTGATTCACATATGAAAAGTTGTATTTTGAAATATTATTAATCAAGCACTGTGAGGATTGACAGATTGATAGCTCTTTTTTGATTCTGGGTTAATGATGAAAAGCCGTTCTTACTTGATGTAGTGATGTGTCTGGTTAATTCCGATAACAAACGAGACTCTGACCTACTAAATAGTGTGATTGTGTTTAATCGCAATCACATAAAACTTCTTAGGGGAATGTTTAGTTAAATTAAAGAGAGAAATAATATGTTTGTGATGCCGTCCGAGGCCGCACGTGCGCTAAAATGGCAGTAGCAGCGAGTTTTTTTCCTAGCTTTAAATTACCGGGTCACCTGCTTAAACATTGGCTTGTCAAGAATAGTGGATTGAAATTATCCCACTCTAATGACGAATTCCTAGAAATTTCAAGTCACTAACTTGTGCTTATTATGTTCCCGTCTTTTGTACGCATCGCACGTTGCTACTACTGATTTATTCTTTGATGAACATTCGAAATGGGAAGGGCAGGGTAGTATCAGTATTATATATTTTTATTATTTGCCAATAAAATATTTTTTGTTCGTAGCTGATGATGATCATAGTATATAAGAAATAAATTATATTTTATGTTTTTGAAAAGTACAGTAGATTCCGGTTAATTCTTCACCCACTGGATTCGCTAAACCCATAATTCACCAAGTTTGGATGGACCCAAAAATTTGAATTTGAAAACATACTGAATAAAATGCTGTTTTATTCGCCAATGTGTATAATTCGTAATTCGTCACTTTTTAAAGTCTCAAAAGGTAATTTCCCATGAAAACCACACTTTAATTCGCCCTGTGTGCGCTCGCACGACTCAAAGAAAGAATAACATTATGCGCCAACCAGCCACACACACAAAGTAAGAGATAAGACAACACCTTTTCAAGAGAAAATTAACTCTCTGAAAGAGCAAATTTGATATTACGCAGGATTAATTTGATCTGATGAAAGTTTAAATTGCTGTTTCAAAGGAATAATTTGCTCTTGAAAAGATGTAGTGTATGTCCTTTGCACAAACGACAGGAAAGAGAACTCACTCTGATCTCTCATGTGTGACCGCTTAACCGTTTACATGCGGACCCCATTAAACCTTTGCCTTTCGTGTTAAAACTTTTAAAACAATCTATATATGCTCTAACTAAGAAAATTATGTGGTTAAATCGGCGACCCAATCAATACCGAGAGAGAAAAATAGGCGTCCTTTTTATAGGACAGCCGTATTATTAGAGTACTAAACTTTTTAATACACAGCAATAATATAAAAAACACGCATCACTAAGCTATTGTGGGTGAGTGTGGTATGCCTCCTTTTTTATGCATGAAAGCAAAGAGGATGAAGAGTTACAGAACACTGAATGCACTTAAATTTTTTAAATTTTAATTTTTTTGTCATCAAATGGAGCAGAAATAGGGGCTTGTTTACGTGATGTACTGATATCAATAGAAAGAGAAATGCTTGCTTAATCAGAAAATCGTGTTTAAGTGAAAAAATATAGTAGTAGGTCACGACTACTGTCATTTATATGAGTGTCTTAAAAAGGACAGCCGCATGAAAATGGTTAATGGCCAATTGAAAAAAGGCAGGAATGATTTTTCTCATCACCCACTCCAGATACCTTGATACCACTTCCATATTAACATCTGTTTATTATTTATGCTACCACCGTCCTATCTTCAGAGTGACATGAGGATCGGGCGGAACATGTGCAAATTATACTACGTTTTTCATTATTGGCAATTTAACAAATTTTTTATTTTAGCCTTTTTTTATGTTATTCTTAAAAGTACTAAAACTTGTTTTTGATGAGTTACCATTTCAGAGATGTTCGAGTTATAAAACTGTTATCGAGAAACACTATCGAAGAAAATATCTTATCAATCATTGATAATAAATTGAAGTCAGATATTTCACTAACTAATAATCTTACAGACGAAATGAATGAAATAGAAGAAATGAATGATATCAATGCAAGTTCAACAGCAAAGTCGAAAACTAAGGTGAGAAGAGTGCAGTTTCAGATTTCGGAAAACGAGCATCATTTAGATGGTATGTACAAAACCATAGATATTGACGATGCTAGTCCTCATGATATTGAACTATTAATTAAAAGTGTTTTAATGTAATTTATTTTTGTATTTGTAAACTTCTTGATGATTTTGTCATGACTTTATTTAAAATATTTAAAATTGGATACCAGTGTTAATTAACTATTTTTTACCAATATAATGTATTTATGGTATCAATGACATTTTTGTAATTAACTACATAATTATGTATATAAATATTTTTAAATAAATAAAATTGTTTTTAATTGTTTAATGTATAATATTGAAAAATAAATTTAATTGCATTAAGGTTTTTCTTATTGGTTCAGTGTATTCTCCCTAAACAGGATCAAAGAATTACTGACCAACATTATATATTAAAAGTTAAACCATAAATGTAAAGCTTTAATTTTTCCACAACAAATTGGTGTATCGCATCGTTTTGTTATCCTCTAGATTTTTGATTAACTCTTCAATTTTATCTTCTAAATTTACTTGTTTTCTTGGTTTCATTAAAATGAGAACACCTTTTGTAATCTTGTTTCAAAGGCTTAACTTTATCTCATCTCATTTATAAACCATAAATGCATCTACATGATTTTTTCAGTATGTCATATAGATTTGAGCTTGAAAAACAAATTTGAAAGATTATTCATCAACATGATCATGAAGGGAAAATTAGTGTTTGATTCTAAGTATGGGGGGGCGGAGACACTGGCTTGCCAGAAGCCGAATCCGATTGTAAATCAAGATGTGGAAATGGGAAAGTTGAATGAAGAGAAAAAGTTAACCTTTGACAGTTTCCTTTTTATATCTCTTCCTGAATTATATTCTAACACATCAGTTATCCAGAATGAATTCGAAAATTTCTGACGAAATCCTGACATCTGCCAATTCCAAATCGCCAACCCTGGAAAGTCTTTTCAGTCCTCAGTTCTTCCAGCCGCGTCATTTTAGTACAAAAAAACCTTTTGATTAAAACAAATCTTATCTTATAAAAGCCCAAGTCACTCATTGCCTCACTGCTTCACTAACGCTCATATTATCTACTTACAATTGTAAGTATAAGAAAAAGAAGATAATCGTAAAACAAATTGGTCTCATTTAGATTAGCAAATATACTACTGCTGTTTGTCAGTAGTATCAGTTTGATATTATTTATATTTATTCAAAATTTGTGGATATTAAAATTGTAACGCAAATATTATATTGTCAAAAAATATTTCATTATTTTTTTTGTGTAATAAAAATATTTTGAAAAAAATAAAAATAAAAAACGATTTAAATATTAAAACAGAAACTTTCAAAGTCGAAAAGTCAGCTCACCCGTCATATATGACGGGTCTTTTTCTAGTAACTTCATAAATATATTCTACTGTAAACGGAGCTCAAAAGATAAGTTTCTGTCAAACCAGTAAAGATTTATTTACAAATGGAAGTTAAACAACAATGAATGAAAGATATTCAATTAATAAAAACTTTCCTTTCATGCAATATGTGAATTTGAAATAATCTCAGTAACATTTAATCGTCCCAGATCGATGTTGTATCAGCTGTCGAGAACAGGTCATATTAAATCCCTTTGTTTCATGAAAAAGCGTTAGAATTTTGTCTTCTGTTGCGTGATGATTCATTTATTTTTGTTGTTTTTTGAACTTTAACAGTGTCAGTTTTTGATGATTAAAAAAATCATTTAAATAATTGAAAAAAATATATAAAAAAAAGATGTAAAAAATTAAATAATAAAATGTATTGACAAAGAAAACCACCTTGTAGTTGATTTGTATTTTTGTTAAAAAAATTGTTTCGAAAATTCGGCCTTTCTAAAATTTAAAATTCTAACGACCAGTTATTTATAGCAAACATCGACTCGAAAGTATGAGAAATTCATTATTATTTTTGTTTTAACCGATTTTTAAAGAGATTTGGCGTGAAAATTTTTTTGAATTTTTATGTGGGATTTTGGAAGTCGCCATATTCGTTTGGTTTAAAAAATAAAGCTTTGTGTGCGTTCAGTCTTTCAAAATTTAATTTCAAGTTTCAATAATGATTCGAAGTTATTTTTGTAACCGATTTCAATGCAAAACCAAAATAAGATCAATGATGCATTTACGAAAGTACCGACGATATATGACTTAATGAATGACGCGATGAGTTTCGGAATTCACCGAGTGCGGAAAGATTGCTTATTCAAGGAGATGGAGCCACTGGATAATATTTCGTGATTAAATGGAAGTCGAGGAGAGGTCGGTGAGATTGAGCTATGTTTCCCCCTCGTCCCGGAACCTCTGATTTCCCAACCCCGGATCTCCTCAGCCATGCTACGCCCGCTCTCATACCAACATTTCTTGTAGTAGATCGTGGTTGCGGCGCTCTGGGGTTGGGTTCGTTGTTTCCGAATCCCAGACGTTTTTCCCCCTGATGGAAGGTTCCTGATGGGTGTTTGAGGTTTGTGAGTGGTGTCACATGTTGCTGTATGTGTGCATGAATGATAATTACATATTGAATTATACAATATTTTCTAAAGAGATTCATGATGCGGAGCACGAGGGTAAAAATAAAAATCAACAGCAAATAATTTGGGAGGAATTTGAAATCTTCATTTAACGAATGTTGTGATGAGTGTTTGAGAGTCTCGATTGCCGACGCCTACCGTTTAAAAATCGGGCCTAGCACTCGGTTGGGATCCGTCAATTGGATTATCAGTGGTTGTCACACTTACCACAAAACGGGGAAAATCAAAAGAGCGACATATTCATAAATATGCGACTGGATTGTTAAAAGCTGGTGGTGCGAGAGCGGGCGCAGCGGTTGTGTGGCCGCGACACTCCGGTGTTAGAAAAATAAGCAACTAACGTTCGCGAATCCAAAGAATAGCACCGAACATCAAGTAATCGAAGGCAGTTATCAACGCCGAATTCAATTTTTACATCGACTAATTGAAAATTTAAACTTCTCCCAAATTTTTCTAAATTTTCAAAAATTGCGATGAAATCTTAACTCGAAAATCTTTCTCTGTTATAATCCGTCGCTTCGGCCCGATATTCAGTTCTGCAGCAACTAACTGCTCGCAAGACCATTGTGAATCGTGATTGGCGTCATTTTTGAAAAATGTTTTTTACTTAACAGGACAAAATTCATAACCCACCGGAACACCGATATTTCTCTTTAGAAAAGATCCCGAAGCGATCCTTTTTGTGACTCACTCAATTGGAATCATATAACAGTTTTTAGCAATAAAACAAATATCGGAATGTTGCTTAATAAAATGACTTTTTATACCTGCAAAAAACAATAATTTGAAAATATGAGTCGCAGTTTTCGTACAAATCGCCGCTTTGCCTTCCATCGAGTAAGTCTTCACACAGTCACCGTCGGTTATTTTGCCTTTTGTTGCGTTAGAATCAAAATTTAAGATAAAACATATAATGTAAGTGTCGATTTAAACAAAATAATCGGAAATATCGCAAAGCATGAAAAACAAGAGTAATTACATAAAAAACATAAACATTGTAACAAATCAGTGACAAAAAGTGTTAAAATGTATATAAATGAGATAAAAAATGTAAATATTGGCGGAAAAGTAAATAATTACAGATAAATAATCGATGAAATCAGAATAACGCGTGTAAACGAATAGATAAAAATCCGCAAAAATAATGAAAATTCCCAAATAATTTTACGAGCAAAATAAAACAAAAATTACGAAAATCCGTTAGGAATTCGCAGAAAAACAACAAAATCGAAGTAAAAATAATAAATAAATAACGATTAATTAACGAATTTGAATGAAATAAACAAATAAAATAGTCGGAAAAATCATGAAAATACTCGTAAAATACCAACAGATAATAAAAGATCATAATCGCATCGAAAAACGAGAGAAATAAGCAAATAAATACAAAATAGTATAAATTGGAACATCGCCAAATAAAGAAATAACGATGAAAATCTCATAAAATGAAGACGAAAAATTCATAAAATAATCGGAAAAATCGTAGAAAAATCAACAAGATGCGAAAACATTATAATCAATACTAATCGATCAAGATTTCGAATGAAAATAATTGAAAATTAGTAAAATCGTATTTTATTGTAATATTGTGCCCAAAAAACGTAAATCTGAATGAAAATCGATCGATCAGAGCGGAAAAAATTCGTAAAAATAATGATAAAAATTATGCAATAAAAATCATGGAAAAATATGCAGCGAAAATAGAAAAATATGAAAGAAACATAAAAATCAATTAAATCGAAAATCATTCAAAATAATCAATCAATATTATGCGGACGCCACTGAAACAGATTCCAATCGATGTAGAGTAACGTAAAAAGCTGCAAATGCACAATAATGATAAAAATCCATCGAAGCCGCAATAAATTAATAATCAAAAATGTATCAAACGGAATGAATTAGATGCGGAAAAAATCTGAAAAATTTACCAAAAAATCAGAAATAAACAGATTAACGGAAATAATCAAACTCCGCACGAAAATCCGACGAAAATTGAAGTGAAAAATAAAATCCGAAGAAATTACGCATATAACGAATATCGACCAAATTAGAAGATAATTCAAAACGCATAATCGATTAATGTGAGAATTACTGGGAGACGCAAGTACCGAAAATCCTGAAAAATAAAGTCGAAAATTTCACCTAAAAATCAAAAATTCCCAAAAAAGAGTTAAAGTCAAATTTATATAAATATAATGATAAAATAGAGTCCCCACTCTCCTCT
>MQRK01229870.1:73246-87799 GCA_001938485.1 Girardia tigrina
TAAAATTTATTTTTCACTAACAAATACTTTTCAAATAGATATTATTTAAACAAATAATTATCTATATTTTTTCATGTTAAATATTTCATTTAAGAAATAAATTTAACATGTAACAAAATGAAAATCTGTTAATAAAATTTATTAATTATAAAGAATCTAATTGGTTAAAATTAAATCTAAACATTTTAAAAAAAGAACATATTAAATTTAGAACATATTTATACAACAATATAGATTTTTAAGCACTTTTTTGAGAATTTCAGAAATGTTAGAAAAAATCAATTTATCAGCTCTTTTTCGAAAATGTTGATATAGAATCTGAATGTACGTATGTGGGTTACTATTCAAGTGCATGAGCACATTTTTGATATTCTGCTTCCTTGTACCTCTAAAATCAATGTGCACTTTGTGTAAATTTGCACATTATACTAATTATAGGGAAAAGTAATCAATATATGAAAATTCTAATTGCATAGTCAGATAGAGAATCAAAATGTGCATCAAACACATGATATCGATTTTTGACACTAGTACTTTTAAAAAATTTGATGTATTGATTTTTGCACTTTTGCACATGTACAACTTGAAAAGCACTGTGTTAGCACATTAGAAATGAGCGGCACAATGTGCACTATCAACTATCACTTTAAAGGTATCGATTAGCATATCTGGGCATTGTGCAGCAATCGATTAGCACTTTTTTCCACGGTCCTTAGTGATGGGGTCACGGTTGCTATGGACACGGGAACCGTTACCATGGTTACAACCGCCTTGGATCATTGTATCCGTTGCTAATGAAAAACGTCCCTTGGTTATCGTTGCTATGGTAACCGTGACCGTTGATATATGATGACCAAACCGAGCTATGCTTCAGTCGTCAGGAGAGTCGACCTAAACACCCGGCAACAACCAATAAGACGTAATGAATATCGCAGAATAGACAGAGCTCCGCAGCATATGAACAGAGAAGCTACGAGATTCCAGACGTATCAGAACCAACGTTCAAATTACTGTCAGGAAGTCGGCCACATTCGGAGACAATGTCCGAATATAAGATGTTCGGCGTGCAAAAAAATGGACATCTGAGTCAACAATGCTATATGGGAAATAAAGATCGATTCACCGAGAGAGATATGCCAAGAAGAACGGAAAACAGACGAGACGGATACTACGGTCAAGGGAGAGTTAATCGCGATCGGCTAGCGGCGATGAACTATGGGGAAGATGAACAGTCTGATTCAGGAGAACGAAAACAGGACGGAACAGCTGAACGGAGATATGGATCGAGAGAGGATACAACACAGGGAAACGATCTAGCTTCGAACATCGGGGAAATGCTCGGAGCGATTCAGACCCAGTAAGTAATAATGCTGTTAACACACGATTTTTGGAAGCTGAATGTATGGTGAATGATAAATTTTGTATGTTGGAGTATGATTGTATATCTGTATGATGGAGAAATGGATGATTGTATATATCAGTATGATGTAGAAAAGGATGATTTGATAGATAAAGATGATATAGATGATTTAAATGATTTGTACATATAAAGATGATATAGATATAGACGAGAAGAATGATGAAATATATGTTGTAAAAATAATATGCTGGAAATACTGACGAATAGAATCAATAATAAGCATTCGAATACTGTCGAAAATCACAATTTTGATAAGGAAAGATACAATATGGAAAATAGTGATGAATATAGAATCAATAATGAATACAGAGATGTTTATGATGTTATGCAACTGAATAACGGTGATGTTGCCAAAGGGGGAAATGGTATCCGCACAATGACCGAGATATCGGATAAGAAGAAACAGGATAATCACTTTTTACAATTGACGGAAACGGGGAAGAGTGAGATCATAAAAGGAACAAGACGTGATGTTAGGCCATATGGGAAAATATTCTTAAACGAAAAAGTTCGTGATTGTCTGTTTGATACGGGGGCGAAGATTAGTGTGATTAACGATCGGATTTATAAATTGATTAAAGGTAAATTAACATGGGAAAGTAACTTGATACGTATTGCTTGTTCTAATGGAACCCATTTGCGGGTATTGGGACGATGTGAAATAGAATTGGAATTCCGAGGATTGAAAACAAGACATGGAGTATTTGTAACCGACGAAATTATCCCAGAAGTAATAATTGGAATGGGAAAAATAATATTGGGAAAAATCGGAATATGACTGGTTTTTTGCGGAAACCAAATGACAACGGGAAGAATATGCAATTTAGAAGGAAAACTATCCCACTCAATAGACGAGGAGTTTAGAAAGAAATTATTGTTGTCAAGAAAAATAGTACCTGAGAGACACCCATTGCTTAAGATAATCTTGAAACATGGAAATATATTCATTGCTAATAAATGGGACATAGGCAAAACATAAATAAATGTATAAAAACATAAATAAATAAATGTATAAAAACATTTCAAATACATTCCAGAATCGTGAATATTGATAAATTGTTGTCTGTTGATTAAAATTTTTCTTTAAAATCAGAACAAAACATTTAAATTGATTCCAAATAGAATTTCATCAACAGCACAATATTCCACATTTGCATGTAGAAGTATGCATAATAATGAGAGAAAATAACAAAATCATTTCAAAAATTTCTCTCATTAACACAAAATTTCTCTCTTCGTTTCAAAAAAATGATTCGGGAGAGATCAGGATGTGCCTAGACTTCAGATTATTGAATGCAGACTCGATAAGACCAGCATTTCCTATACCAAACATCACAGAAATGATTGACTCCCTGTGGGGCTCAAAGTATTTTTCAACAATCGACCTCGGGAATGCATACTATCAGGTCGAACTGGAGGAGGGTTCGAGAGAGAAAACGGCTTTTTCGACGAAATATGGACAATACTGTTTTAACAGGATGTCATTTGGAATCGCTGCGGCACTATCGACTTTTCAGAAGCTAATGACGATCGCAATTGGAGATAATATATGGAAAGAATGTCTAGTATACCTGGACGATATTCTAATCTTTTCCAAAACGTTGGAAGAACATGTGAACAGAGTGGAAAAGTTGTTCTACAAAATAGCTAACGCGGGTTTGAAGATCAACCCAGACAAATGCAAATTCCTGTTACTCGAAGTGAAACTTTTGGGGCACATAATAAATGCTGAAGGGATAAGAACAGACGACTCGAAGATCGAAGCAATAAAGAACTTTGAAAGACCGAAATGTGTAAAACATGTGAGGAGTTTCCTGGGTTTGGCTAACTACTACAGGAAGTTTATCAAGGACTATTCGAAATACTCAAAGACCCTTGGAGTCCTTAATAAATGTTAAGAACAATAAAATAGTCTGGACAGAGGTTTGCGATAAGACTTTCACAGAGTTAAAAAACAAATTAATGAACACCTCCATTTTGAAATATCCGGATTTTTCAAAGGAATTCATTCTCGACACTGATGCCAGTTTTGACTCAATTGGAGCAGTTCTTTCACAAAAGGATGGAAAAGGTCAAGAAAGAGTAATAGCTTACGGATCAAAAAGCATGACGAAACATGAGCTGGGATACTGCATCACCAGAAAAGAGTTGCTGGCGGTGTTTCATTTACACAATATTTTAAACACTACCTTTATGGGAAACGTTTCATATTAAGAACCGACCACCGAGCAATAACATTTGTGGTGACAACTAGAAAACCAATTACGGCACAATTTCAGAATTGGATAAATTTTTTAAGCAGTTTAGATATAAAATTGGAATATAGGAAAGGAGAAAAACATGGAAACGCAGACGCACTCTCAAGAATGAATACGGAGCTCTGCATGCAATGCCGGATGGAACATGTCAATGCAAAAGTAATGAAATGCCAAACAAGACTATTGGTGTTAGATCAAGAGGGGACAATACCATCGATACAAGAAAACTGTAAGGAGATCGAAGACATCCATAGAGATATACAGAATAAGAAACAGTCAGAATAGGAAATAGTGGACAGAATAATCATGAAGAGAAACAAAATATATGTGCCGACAGAAAAAAGTACTAAATTTATAAGAATATACCACAAAAAATTATATCACGCAGGGGCCCAGAAGATTTTCAAATTTCTAAAGCCTTTTTATGAAATGGACCAGTTTGAAGACATAGTGAGGGACACGATCCGGAACTGTGAGATGCCAGGAAAGAAAGGTTTTCACAGAGAAGACAAAAGAAGGGAAATGCCCACTAACAGCAGAAAAACCACTTGAGTCGATATATATATCAATTTTTGTGGGCCTATGAAGACCACAGTGAAGGGGAAGAAATATATTTTAGCGATCATTGACCAATTTAGTAAATATATGGTACTGAAGGCTGTCAAAAATCAGGACGACAGGACTTTGACAAAACCGCTAACAGAAAATTGGATATTAAAATTTGGAACACCAAGAACAATTCACGTGGATAATGGCAGATGTTTCATTTCAGATAGTTTCAAACAGCTGGGAAGAAATATAACTTCGCTATTCAATATTCGAGCCCTTACCATCACCAGGCTAATGGACAGATCGAAAGACAATTCCGGACGATCAGAGACTGGATTTATTGTTGTATAAAGGATAAACTGTTTCGGGATTGGGAAGAGTGCCTCCCACATATAGAATTTACAATCAACGCAACCTTCCATAAAACGATAAAGAGCAGCCCAGCAGAAATTATACTGGGAAGACGATTGAACTTGGACCGTTTCATAGACAATGGATGTGATGAAAGAGGGACAGAATTTACGGAAATAGAAATTAACAGGCGACAATATACAAATGGAGAAAAGGGAACACCTACCAGACGGGAGTTTAACATCGGATATAGAGTGGATGTGAGGGTTGATATCCAACAAAAAGACGAAAAGAGATATGACGGGCCATACGAAGTGGTAGAGAGAATTCACGACCGAAGTTATCAACTTCGAAACAATAATGAGACAGAGATTGTTCGAAACGTAGAGTGGCTGAAGCCACGTCAGAGGGGGGATGTGAGTTAGGAAATGTTGATGTGTGCGAAGAGTAAAATGATGAAGAGATCTATGACATAATTAACCTATGAGATAATTACTGAGAGTATGATGAGAGTTGTAGTGTGTGATGTGTATGTTGAGTATGCATGTGAATTTGTTAATGTGTATGTTGAGTATGCGTGTGAATTCACCAATTGGAAAGCTTTAGAAGTCGTTTAATAGTATTGTTGCGTATTTCCCCAGATGACGTTATACAATAACTATAAATGGACGGGGTTGTGTGTTTTGAAATACAAATTGTAATATCGTTGAATTATTTAATTATTGATTATAGCGACAGAAGGTGTTTAATATTTGAAAGATGTTTTTCCTTTTGACTAAAGTTATAAATCGATGAGAGTTATACGAAGATAGACCAATAGATAGATTATCAATTCGGAGAATAGTTAGAAGATTTACTTGAAGACAGTTTTATAATAAGTATATAATTCGAATAAATGAGTCATGTTATTGACGTCACAAATACTTTTCATATGGTATGAATTATTATCATAGTTACGGATTTTATCTTTACAAAATATTTTAACTTTATATTTTATCTGACTTGGATGAATGTTAATTATTGAGAACCTTCAGAGATGACCAACCAGTGTTAAGTCGATACAGTGTTAGGTTGATATATAACTAATACCTTAATATAACATATCGTCTAAAATGAGAAGTATAAAGTCGTTAGAGTATAATTTTGAGTTTGATTTATAATAATTGTCTTAAATGTAACGTATGTCCTAAGTACGATGTGTGATTGGCCATACTGGCATATCATTCATTTGTATTAGGCGAGAAATTAAGAAGATATCCGTGTAAATAGTGTATAAACTTCATCCCCTTGAACCCTGTTGCTTCTGACCGGGGACTAATCGTGTCAGATTGAACCAGAAGGTAACTTGAAGTCTGGCACTACTCATAGATGTCAGATGGAGAGTTGCGTCGAGTGCCGCGCTTAATGAAATGATTGTGGGTGGTTACCTATAACCTGGGGGCTCAGGATCATGTAAAATGGATCGAGACTCTAAAATGTCCATAGAATGGGGCGGAATCAACAATATTAAATTAATATATTAAAATTTTAAATTGCATTAAAAAATAAATAATACATTCAAAAATTATTTTAAATCTTTTTACTTTAAAATTAAATTAAATTATTTTTAATTAGTAGGAATCAAAGAAAATATCAATCATCCATCTGTGTAGGAGAGGCATGATCCGAATCAACATACAACATGTACAATATCAACACACAATTCAAAACATTCCTCACAAGGCCAAAGTCGACATTGTCGTTTGCATGAAAACTCCTTGACTCTTTTGCCGAAAGTGTAAACACCTGACTTAGTGTGATTGTACAGTAAAACCGTGGTTGGCTTTTGATAGACAGAAGGAATGAACACAACGCGATGCAAAGTCTTAATCAGTAAAACCGGCTTCGTTCCATTATCCCAAAAAGATACAAGCACTGCTCCGTTACCATCTTAATAAACCTAGGTATCCTTTCGGGTTCTTCCCTTCGTTGACCGCGCATCTGGTGGCACTCCGCGATTGTTATGGCGTATTGTTCCAATATACTTTTCCAATATATACAAATGAGGTTGTTTCAATTCATGAGCCAGTTCCAATGATGAAAACCAATTGTCACCTATGTAAAAGAAATGTGAAATATAATCATGTAGAAATTGAAAATTATTTCATGACTTACCTGTGAGGTGACGTCCCGTGTTGAGATAAGACTTGATGAGATGAAGAGTCACGGATTTTGCTGTGACATTGTGATTTAGCAGGACAGTACCTTTCCCAACATAAATGATTGAATTCAGAGCATAGAAAGTGTTTGATTTACTGTTGTGGGGGGAGATGATCCAGATGAAGAACGGTGGAATCCGTACGAAAGGTCAAATAATGATTGTGGTCGATCGATCAGTCTCTATTAATGATCGTCCAATTTGAATTCAGTCAGAGTTGAATCAAAACAATCGAAACGTATCGATCTCCCTCTAAAAGTCTCTCAAAAACGTGTCAACTCATACTAAAACCTCATAACCAAGTTGATATTCGTATCAATCAGTCCCTACAGTCCCAAACAAACATGATTTGACAATGCAATCGATTATTGGTATCAAAGATCTCATCCAGCTGATAATAATTTAAGTTTCAATCCAACAAAGCATATGTGTGATTTATATGAAATTACTGATAATAAAAAATCTTCATTTACTCCACAATTTTTATTTGGAAGCATGCCGTAAAAATTATTAATGAAAATTACGATATTCTTGTTATTAAGAACATTAATTGGGTTTTCTTTACATTTATTAATATCACAATTTGAATTGTCACTAGAACAATTCTCCGTAAAACTTGCGTAATAATAATCTTTAATCGTCTTGATTGATAATCTTTAATAATATTCTTAACGTCTTATTATCCAAACAAATTTAAATTACAATTTAATTATTACAAAAAGAATTTATACTTTAATTTTGAAATAATTTTTATTTATTTTAAGAAAATATTATTAAAATAATATTTATGAAATATTAGTTTAATTTTAAAGTGATTATTTAAATATTAATAATTGATTAAACAACCCGACGTTTTAAAATATTTAAAATATCAATCTTCCATCTGGGTGGGAGAAACACAATCCTAAAACAACATACCAAACAACACACAATAAACACCATTCAAAAATATTCCTCACATTTGTAATAATTAATTTCACTAATTTAGTTTGTAGTATTTTAATAATTAATTATTGTTTTTCCTGAAAAGTGGATTCGGAAAAGTGAAATTTTTATGAGTTAATCCAATTTTTTATATAAAAAAACGGGAATTTTATATTTTATCACATTATTTTTTGTTTTAATGGAATGTCGAAAAAGTATGTGTAAAAAATTGTTATTATCAAATTTGTTTAAATAAATAAAATTTTTTTGGAGGAATTAAAATTTTTTCCTAAAAGTTTTTCAATATTGAAACTTTCAGTGCACGAAGAAAAAAACATTTCAAACAAATGACAAAAAAGCGAGTCAGTTTCCATAACGTTAAGAGAGTTAGATTGATCGATAATTTATGTCAATCGATTGAAGAAGCAGAGTTAGGGATCGACAGAGATGTCAGTTTAAGTAGTGAAAAAAGTTCGAAGACGAAGGTAAATGAGTTTCAAATTGGAATTAAATCCTGGACTGAGTGAAACAAATTTTACAATTCCGAACGATAAAGCTGTTTCGAACTCAGAATTTAAGAAAACAGATATCGTCAAACCTAGATTCTCACTATTAGATCTCACTGTACAAGAAAGTTTTCAGTGCCATCAAAATTTTGAAAATGATGTTTCATTTACAAAAATTGATGATAAGGAGAATTATCCTCAAATGGATTCGATTATTAAAAATAGAAATGTAATCTCTCTCAATCAGAGCTCACTTCACATCCGAAATAATGATATAGATGGTAATGAAAACTCTAGTGTGAATTCAACAAAGAAAATAATCTGAATAAAAAATAAATAATAATAATCAAAGAAAAATAATCTGAATATTTCAATGTGGTCAATGAATGAGTCAGCAAGTGATGTCAGTGTCTTTGAAGAGTCTCTTATTTTTAAAGATTGTAATCAAAATGATAATATTCTTTTCAAAAACGCATACGATGAGGATACTCATAATGACTTAGTCTAATTCAATATTAATAATGCTTTATCAAAAGAAATGAGTTATGAAACGAAATTATTTTCTTTTAAGAAAGACATATCCAAAGATAAAAATACTGAATGTACGAAATATTTCGATAGAAATTTGGCTTGCCAAAACATTGAAAATTCAATTATTCTTGGAATCAATGGTTTGTCCAGAGAACCGATTTTAATTCATAATAATGAAAAGGAAGACCGAAATTATCTCCCACGTGGAGAAATCACGGAATTCATCCCCGATCATTATGAGATGCTTTGTCAAATGAAAAAAATCGAAATTTTCCTTTATCTTCCTTTAATTTATTCTCTCATTCAATTTTATACATTTTTAATCCTTTTTTTAATTAAATGGATCCATTTTTACTTATTTAACTAATTTCAATTTTTTTAACATTTACTTAATTTCCATTTAAACTTCTTATTTCCCACACAAAATTTTACCCTTTACATAGAGATTGATTTTACATATTTCATCGCACGCAATTTTAACCTTTTGAAACAATTCTCTATTAACTTGTTTTATCCCTCATTTTCCTTTTAAAATTTTAAATCTCACTATTATTTACTCTGAGCTCTCTCTTTTTTCTTTTGATTTTAATTTTTCACACTAAATGTATGCAATGATGGAGACCAGCCCCTTCCGTAAGATCTTATTGACCGAAATTTCCAAAATTCATTGTCCATGTCATCGAATACATTATCGTAATTTATATCGCTGAGTACTCGTAATTCCATTTTTATCTTTATATATAGATTCAAATAATGTTCTGATCCTTGTTAATTTTCTCTTTCAATTTATTTCGGCACCGCTATTTCTTCTCTCTCCAATCTCGAATAATAGCTCAAAAATATTGTCGGTACGCCGAAGCTTGCCAATTGTAGAGGCGACTTTCGACGTCTTCCGTTTCGCCCTTTGTTTCTTCTTGTTCAGGTAATATAGCTTATTAAATGATACCCAATCTGGATAGTTTTAAAATTATTATCTGGGGATTCAGCAATCAAAATGTCAATAGGAGTGTCCTCAACCCATGATAAACTCTTATTTAATTTCCCCATAGAGAGATCCTTGATCTCCCTTGACAACTTATATCTCAAAAATTTAACCTAGGCTATCACCCTTGATTCCGATCGATTCTTTTGTTACAAATCTCGTCGTCAAGCAGTCTCTCGTACAGAAGATCTATCCGATTTTTCTCATAAATGGCGGGATTCAGCACCTGAATACTAATGAAGTTTATTTTGTGGAACAACATGTCACCCACCGGCAACCACTTTCTCATGATAAACTTCAACAGACCCTTTGGTCGCAGCATGCATTCATCCCTATACTGTTTTAAAGGAAACACACACCAGTGAATCGACAAAATCTGTCCCGGTTCCATCAACCATACTCGGGATCCCGTCAGGATACACGACACCCATAGTTGCTCCCCCCACGACGTGATAAAAAGGGAAGGATGTACAGTAATTTCTATTGATTTTAAGTATAATATATAAAATGTTATTTAAATTAATATAAATAATTATATTACAAAAACATTAATATTAACGAGATTAACACATTGGTCACAATCAAAGGTCACCTGAATTGCCAGTGGATGCCGACAAACATGTTCTGCTACCAATCATAAATTTTGGCCCTTAAGAGGGCCGTATTTCTTTCAAAGCTTGTGGCATTCTTAGTCAACTCTCCCGACAGCAGCAGTCTCACTCCCGTCTGGATCTCTCTGCTCGTGATCGACGACCTCTTGTGGAAAAACGCCAGTCGACTGACCTCACTTGCAATCCGCTCGAACACATCGTTCACGAGACTTGTCATGATCGAAATGGCTTTGCCGGAGATGCCAGTGTCTGGGTGCACCTGCCGCAGCCGTAATTTTATCATTCTTCTTCGATTTTCGATTCCTCATTGTCGACAATTTCGATTTTGCTTTTCTTGGATTTTCTTTCTTCTTTTGCGGACATTTTACGATTGTCTAAACGATTTTTTTCTCTATTTTTTTGTTTGATTGTTTGTTTTACAACAATTTCATTATCGTTATACAATGTTTATTTTATGTAATTATATAAAAATAAAAAAGTTTTTTTACTTTTTTCGATTTGAATGCAAATTTTAATTGATTCCGAAACATATGCCACTCATCAAATTTTCATAAAAAGATAAATAACTTTTATATTTTGAAAACTAATTAAAATGTTAGTCATTTACTTAATTATTTAAGGATTTCTCCATAAACTTTAAATAAAATATAAATAAATAAGATAATTTCAAATTTTTATAATAAATTATTTATGTTCATATCAAAAAGTGTGGCCGATAATATGGTATATTGTTAGGGTCCTATAGACTAAACTATAATAATAAAATTAAAAAAATTAAATAAAAATAATTCATTTAAAAAACTATTATTATTGTTATTATTATTTTTATTCTAAATTGATAATATAATTAAAAGTAGTTCATTTATATTATAATCATTTAGCTATTATTATTAGTAGTAGTAGCATTATTGATTTATTATTATCATTATTATTAATTTACTTTATTTTATTTTTATCATTTATTAGTAAAATAATTATTATTATTTATTAGTAGAATAATATTATTATTATTCACATTATTATTATTATTATTATTATTATTATTAAATTCTTCTTCTTCTTATTATTATTATTAATTTACTAATTATTATTATTTTTATTTTATTATTATTATTATTTTATTATTATTATTGTGAGGAATGTTTTGAATTGTGTGTTGATATTGTGCATGTTGTATGTTGATTCGGATTGTGCCTCTCCTACACATATGGATGATTGATATTTTCTTTGATTCTTACTAATTAAAAATAAAGTAATTTAATTTTAAAGTAAAAAGATTTAAAATATTTTTTGAATGTATTATTAATTTTTTAATGTAATTTAAAATTTTAATATATTAATTTAATATGTTCTTTTTTTAAAAAAAATGTTTAGATTTAATTTCAACCAATTACATTATTTATAATTAATAATTTTTATTAACAGATTTTCATTTATTGAAAATAATTAGTTTGAACTCAGAAATAAATTGATCAAGAGAGATGTCAAATAGTGAATGCGCTTGTGATAATAATAAATGTTGCAAAACTCATATTGATGTTGTTAATATGGCGACCACAGTTCATGTGACAACGAACATAATGGGACACGAAAAATTTGATGGATCAGAGTCGAAATTAGATGACTTCATAAAAAAAATTTCGAACGTTATGCGGATATTATGGGTATAACAGAAGATAGAAGATTAGTGATTGTGACGATCTTCATGACTCCATCAGCAATCACAAAATTTTCAGAAACAGATGGAAATACGTATGAAGAAAAGCTTAAAACGGCATTTGTGAAAGAAAAATCTTTGCTCGACACAATGAAGGATATTTTAAATATCCGGTGGGGATCTTCAGATCCAGAAGAAACGTTCAAAAAGCCGTAGAGTTAGTAACGATATTAACAGAAAGTAAACTTTCTAAGAAAAAGCTGCTCAACCTTGTTTGCATGAATATGGTTGACGATTATGAGGTGTAAAGAAAATTGAAATTGAGAGGAGCTACCGAAACAAAGGACATAAAAGATGTAGTTTCAAATGTGTATGAACTAGGCAAAATGGAAAAGAAGAAACAGTTGTGGATTACAATACGGTAGGTAAACATGATGAATGGAAAACGGTAGGCAAACGTAAACCACACTATATAGAACGCAACCAACAAAGAAATATCGAAAATAGGTACACTAATCAAAGAAATAATGAATACAAACCGAGAAATAACTATTCAAATGTTGTAAAATGCTGGGCATACCACGAAGAAGGACACATCAGAAGAAACTGTCCAAATATAAAGTGTTCTTATTGCAATAAAAATGGCCATATCAGGACGCAATGCTACATGAACAAGAATAGATTTAAAGAAAGAGACCAATATGTCACGACCCATTTGAGTATAAACATTTTTAAAGACTCAGACATCTGCCTGGCAGTGCCGAGTTTGAAGGACCTTCGGGTTCTAGTAAAGATGGGATGAGCTAAGGACCCCCAACCTAACTCAGTATCGCTTGGGGATGATATATCAATTACTCTTATTGTCACTTAGATCTATGTCCTATAATAAACCTGTGACACTAATGTGTAAGTAACCTTGAGGCAATGTTATAAAATAAAAAAAACTTGAGGCAATGTTATATCTGCATGTAAACTTGCTGCATTGTTATGTATGAATGCGCAGTGTATAATTCTCTCTGGAGTACGGTATCTCATATTCTAATCGATTATGTTTTTATAACTTGTGGCAATGTATTGTGAGACCCACATATGTCTGAAGAGAACCTGCCTACTATTAACCTCATTGTGTCATGGCATACCAGAGCCATCTCTAAAGGCACGGCCTACAACCTAAGGGCTAAACATTAAGTGCACGAAACATCGACAATCAACAACAGCCTTAACCTAGTGTCACGCAGATTGTTTTATCGAAGTTACCTAATTTATATTACATCCAGCAATTTTATAAAGGCCCTCAAGATCTTTCTGTAATTATTCTCCCTCACTCAATCGACATATGAAATTGGCTTAAGAACAAAATTTTTCCTCAGTCGTAATTCAATACACGTTCTCGAAATAATAAAATTCGATTTATCATAGTTTACTTTACTTTACGATACTCAAAAATAAACCATAAAGCAATAATAAAACTCGATTGGACATAATTTTAATTCAATTTGTGATATTTAAATTAACGCATAATAAAATTAATAACTACAGGCCCAATGGGTACGCAGCCTCTAATTTTTGCATATTCTAAATCTACTAATACTTTATATACTTTATATGTTTTTCTTTCGTTTTCGCTGTTAATGTCTTTCTTTTTTGACAATTTAAACAACTTTGGACTATTTCTTTAATGAAATTCCTCATATTTTCCATGTCAAAATCTTCTCGAAGTTAGTTATAGAACTTGTTATTACCAGTTTCTCTTAATTAATTTTAAACTCAATTAATTAATTTTTTAATTCCAAATCGGACTTTGATTCTTAATGAGTCAACAAAATTTTGCTAAAATGGAATTAAAAGTATTAAAGATGTTCAGATAAAGAAAACGAGTAAACGCATTCATTGTGCAAATAATTCAGAACTTATAAATTTTGGAATTGTTAAATTAAAAGTAATAATTGAAGGAGTACAAAAAATTATAGAGTTTTATGTAGTCAAAGTACTCAACCCAGAAATGATAGCAGGAGTTGACTTTTTGGACAAATTTGGAATAAAACTAAAGAAGGAAACTATAGATTCAAGTGACATATGGATGATTAGAGATAGTCCAACAGATGATTACAGACTAAAGAGAATTAAAGAAATATTTAACACCAAAGTTGACAACGAACTAATGAGACTATTAACAGAATATAAATCAATATTCATGGCTGACAAGTTGGATGTTGGGAAAACTTCCTTAACGAAACACAAAATAGAAACTCTTGGAGAACCAGTCTTAGTGAAGCCTTATCGACTACCACAACATTTTGAAGAGAAACTAAAGTATTCTATATATAAAGTATATATAAGCAGAAGACTTCTGTGGACCATAAACGGATATCAATACGTACTTGCAATAGTAGACCAATTCAGTAGATATATTAACCTGAATTAAGTTTGTAGTCAAGATGAAAAAACAGTTCGTAGAGTGATATTGGACAGATGGATATGGAAATTTGGACCTCCAAAAGAAATCCATGTTGATAGAGGAAAAACATTTGAATCGGCTTTGTTCAAAGATACAGTTAAAAGGTTCA
>MQRK01229871.1:6739-17270 GCA_001938485.1 Girardia tigrina
TATTAATATACAATCATTTCTTTATTGATTATAAAATCATTTCAAAAATTTACCTTACAGCGTTAGTGAGGCAGTGAGGCAGGCAGTGAGTGACTTGGGCTTTTATAAGATAAGATACCAATTACATTAATTACTATCATTACCGAGAAAATTAACTAAAAGAAAATTCCTTAATTTTACAAACAGTTACAATTAATAATTATTAAATCAAATTACGAATATTACTTCAAAATTGATCATAGTTATTTACTATAAATGAATTACAACCTACTTCTAAATTAAATAAAGAATATATACAATAAATCGTCTCTAGTTTGCTCACACGACCCTGTTACGCATCGATATCCAAGAACCCCACTCTGGATCTCTTGGATACGGAAGCGAACCACCGTCGTCTATTCTCTCGCCCTAATTCCATCTCTTTCCACATAACTCGAAACACCGATATTTATTTTCAGTCGAAATTGATAATCAAATTAAATAATCAAATGAGTGAAATGTTCAATTATTATGAAATATTTATTTAATTTATTTAATAGAATCCGAATCAAAATAATTAAACTAGCTAAATTAGTTAAGAAAAACCAAAATAACTAATTACACAATATATATTAAAACGACATTAATGTGCATAAATAATAAAGATGTAACTTATTAACTTATTGATCAAAGATACAATTATAAAAATACGCGAATTAACATTAAATAAAATATAACCAGTTAATTCAAACAAAGGGGATACCTTTTCTATTATTTTCTCCTCTCCAATAAATATCGTAATCGTAACAGGGAAAGTCTTCTTTCGACATTTATCGTCGTAAATTAAAATCTTTTCTTTAAATTTATTCTCTTCTAAGAATTACGAAAAGTTATTGTCGTTGATGGGGTAATTAACAAAGTTATAAAATTGAGTCTGCTGATATAAACTAAAATAAAATTTTAAAAATGGTGCACAAGTGTACGAGTAATGACTTCGCTATTTTTCTTAAGGTATATTTATATTAGATTATTTATATTAGATTATATTAGTACATCGCGATCAGGATGAAGGAACGTTGGCCAAACCACCTCGGAGCGGACGTCGAGCCAGCTAAATAATCTGCATCGGGATAAACAGGATGTCCCTTGATTCACATCGGTCGCCGCGAATAAACAATCATAGGATTCGTTTGTAAGTTCAACTTTTAATTAATTAATTAAAATCTTTAATAAGGGTTTTTTGTTTTTAGCTTTTCAAGCTACTCGAATGGACAGCGGACCGGAATCCTGACCCGACTTGACATCTCGACAAGCTGAGAGCCAATTTAAAACTATTTGAGGATAGTCGAGTTTGACTATCCTAAAAACAAACGGAACATAGCTCTCATGCGTAAGGGGTGTCGGGTTTGGGAAGGGATTTATATGGTGGCATAATTTGAACTCTATCGTAACAAAACTTGTTTTTAAAGAAGTCATTTCTCTGCAATAACTGACATACAAAATGTGTTTTTCCACTACCACTTGGTCCAACTACCTGAAATACAGCATTGTTGTTGAGATTCATTTTTAATTGTATGTGTATGCTCTCATTTTGTTTATAACACGTACAAAATGTTTTGGTATTACCCACACATTGTATATGTTTTAACATAAATTATTTATAACATCAATAACATGTAAAACTATTTATTAACGTACAAATCTTGATAATAATATTACAAGTGAGCCTGTTAGAATGCTACGCACAAGTAAAAGATTCCTCTGTTTATTTCTCAATTCAGTTTTAATGTCTTTAATGCATATGGTTCGCACAATAAGTTCTATGTAATCTTCTTTAGTTAAACGTTGATAACGTGATATTTCATTAAGGAATTGTATGCAATCAATTTTACCATTATATATTTCAGTACTAAGACGTTTAATTTCTGCTTCAAAATCCATTTTAACCTATGTATTAGCCTGTCTTTGTTTATAGAGTTAAAACTAATTTAAAACAAGATTTATTAACATAACAATACAACTTTTATCAACAACTTTTAATAATCATAAAGTTTCTTAATATCATCCTCATTGTCTAAATTCAAAAATCGCGTAATATCATCCTTTGTGAACACCTCATCAAGATAATCGCATACACAAAGCCCTTCTTGAATTGAAATGTCTATTTGCTCACTTTCATACTCATTTTCTTCAATAATTGTGTCTATTCGTGGTTCAACCACAAAACTTGTAGTATTGTTCATAGTTTAATGTAATGTATATCACGTTATTGTTTGGAGCTTCGTAACAATAGATTTTATATAATAATATTTATGGTGTAAATATCAACAATAAATTGGAGCGTGATGAACGTTCATTGATGATAATATTTATGTAAATATTCGTAATTGACATTAGAAGTAATAATTTATAATTAATTTCATTTGATTGTTTCGATTAATTATCTGCTTTAATTACAAGTAAAATCTTATTTGGAAATTAATACTTTTGATTCATTTGACTAATTAGTGTTTTATATTTTATTTAATGAATTCAAGCACTAAAATTTGGATTCTAATAAATTTGAAACTTGTAATTTAACAATTTCTTTAATTAATTTCTCCTACTATTTCGTAAACGATTATGTCGACTCAATATTTTGGGAAATATTGGTTTTGATTGATTTCGAATGTACTCCATGCGCCAGAATTGTTTTAGAGACCTGCGACTCTTATTTTAATCACGAAATAATTAACCAATAAATAAATAAAAATATCGTTGTTATAACAATAATGATCGACGTATAATGCCATATAAAGAATCGCAAGAGAACGAGTCACGGTTCTCTCTAAGGCTACAATGAGTGATTGTAAAATCGAGAAGGTTGATTTCTAAAATTGTTGAAAGAATGTAGGAATGTAGTGTGTGAATCGTAATTGTAACAAGTTGATCCATCGAACATCAGAAAAGTCAGAGAGACGCGAGTGTATCACAAGGGTGTTGAACCTTGTTAATTAAATTTAACACTTATAAAGAAAAATTTATTTTGCAGATGATAAAATTCGGAGTTACATGCGTTGATTAATAAGATAAATCTAACAAAAATTAAATTACTAAGTCATAAATTGAACTTAAAGTGAATGTAAAGTATCTCGTCGAAGTATATCTAAACATGAAATCAATATAAATTCCGAACGATAATTTAACCACAAAAGAGCAAGGAACCTTTTGAAGATGACGCAGGCTGACCGCAGCATGCAAGGGGCACGCGGGCAGATCGACGTTTGTTTTCTTGGGGCTCTCTTCGTTCCATATAACCTAAAATGATAATTCGCGAGTACAATTTACAACCACAGAATGAAACGATAATTACCCCTCAGAAGCTGAGCTACCAGTCGAGCCATACTCGGTACTGGTAGAGAACCCGAAGGCACTCCGACGTACACACAACTTGTTGATATGAGCGGAGGAAACGCGTCTGTTCCCGTAATTGTTGATGAATTATTGATAGCGAGGTCTAGAATAAAGATGAGTTACCGTTTAACTCAGAAAGCGGATGGGGGCTCGGAGCTTGCAAAAATGTTGTTGAAAGAGGAGAACACGACATATATTTATAGAAGATTCAATATCAGAATTAAATGCAAGAATAGAAGAAGAATATTTACAAGGATCTGAATATACAGTTGAAAATGTTGAAGAAATAATTTTAAAAGTTTCTCCTTATTCTTCAATTCTTGCAGTATTAACTTACCTGATAAATTAAAAAATTCTAAATCGGTATTAAATATTCAAAATAAAGATAATTATTGTTTTGTTTTGTATTTAATTGCATATTTATATCCATCAATTGAAAATGTTTTAAGAACAAACCATTATAGAACTTATTTAAATGATACAATTTCAATTTTAAAATTATTTGGCATAAAAAATTTCCAATAAGTTTAAAAGATATAAAAAAAATATAACAAGTTAGTAGAAGAAGGAGTGTTAGATTATCCTCTTGTAAATGTTTTTAGTTCAGATAGTTATGGAAATTTAGTAATATTAATATTATTAAGGTTTTAATGTTATTTTATATCAATTATCATATGATGAAAAAGAAGATAAGGAGGACAATGAATCCGAATCCGAATCTGAAAAAGAAGAAAAAACAATTTTATCCAAAAAAGAAAATCCTTATATTATCATATGACATTTTGTTTTGTGTAAAAATGTAGCAGCATATTTAAATCCAGATATAACAAATAAACATTTTTTAAGTTTGAATTGTTTAAATCATTTAAATCCAAAATAAGTATAAAAATCATTTAGATCTTTGTATATATCATAAACCATCAAAACCAAGATTTCATAAAGATGAATAACATTATTTTAAAGATTTTCATTTTAAAAATAGAGTTCCTTTTGTAATTTATTCAGATTTTGAAGCTTATAATCAGATAGGTGTTAATAATACACAATCAAAAAACCATGTTTTGCAAAAACCACTATCACTGATAGATCCGATAAAAAATTGGCCAAACTGAAGCATTATTCAATTCAAAAAGCATTATCAGATGGAATATATTTAAAATCGCAGCATTCAGAAATAATAGAAAGTGGATACATTAAATTTATTGGTTCAGATGTAGTTGATCAATTTGTAAATACAATAATTAAATTTAATATTTTTTTAGTAAAGTGTTTAAAAATAAAAAAAGATTTAATAATGAGTAGAGAAGATACAATTCAATTTGAAAATGCAACACGAATGCAAAGAATCGAAAAACGTAAATAGGATCATTGAACCAGTTGAAACAAATACAGGAGATGACAGAGGGTGAAAAGAATGAAATCACTAAGGAGTTATTACAACTAAAGGACCAAATAGTTTATCAGAATGGGTTATGGGGTAGAAAAGAAGGAAATTGTCTATTAACATTGGTTCCGAAGCAAATTAGAAGAGATTTCATCAGGAAAATACAGAGATGAGAAAAAAAATGATTCATCGTTTCATCTCCTCGAACGGCTTGGTTGTTGTTTCAATTGTCACTGCGTGCATTGACTGCATTATTTCAGGTGGTTGCAGACACAGTGCCTGATGGAACATTGTGGTCTGCTTTGTGATCCTTTGGATTTTGAACCGCATTTCTAAGATGTCCAACCAACCCTTAGTTGATCTGTTAGCGTCCAGAAAGTATGAAGGTGCTGCAGAGGGGAGAGATCGCTTTACAGCACTCTAAACGTCAGTTGTTAACAAAATGTTAACACCTTCCCCGTTGAGGGTTAATTAAAAAGTCATTGTATCAAATTTTTGCACAAAAATATTATTTTACTTTTAAATTTGAGTTTAATTTTGATTTATTTCTTACTAAATTTAAGAATATATTATCCAATTAACCAAATATCAAACAAAAACAAATGGAAAACAGAATGACCAATGAACCTTAAAAAATGAAATTTTAGACAAGAAAAAATGTTAAAAACAATGATAGTTTTTCAAAATGAACATTTCCATCACGTTTTTAATTATTTACCGAAATTTGGAAAAATTATTTTCTAAACATAATAAAATAATTAGACAATTTCTATAACAATTGATTTTTTATGATGAATAATTTATTATATTTTACATTCAGAATTGAACGGATTTTGAAAGTTTCGATATTAATTTATTATTTAAACATATATAAAACCAACCCAGATAAAATTTAATACTGAAGAAGAGTAGGGAAAATAAAATTTACCTTTCTAACAATTGAGTATATTTTAAAAATAATTCTTTAAAATTTTGAAAAACTGAAATGTTATTCTTTCAAAATTATAAATAATTAAATTTAGTTTAGTATTTAATAAAATTAGGGTAAATTTAATTTATATCTAAAAAAATAAATATGAACAATTTAAATTTTAACATATATACAATTTCTCGAATCAACTTGATTTCAATATATGTAAAAAAATTTCTTTTTTTCACATCTAAATTTCATGTTAATAATTTTTTTGAATAAAAAAATGAAAATCAAATTTCCATAAATACGAAAAATTTTTCTATCGGTATTTAATTGCATTGTTTATTAAAAATTTATTTTCAGATTTTGTTTTAAAAATCACATTTACTTTATAATTTAATTTGAAATCCATTAGTTGATTTTATTTTCTTTATTGAACAAACTGAAAATCTCGATTGAAGTTTTGAGATTTTACTCGTAAAAAAAATCCGGAAAATCAGGAGAAAAATGACCGATTCCCAAATGGATCGACACATTGTTTTGGGTTTGTGTCATTTGAATTCTGTTTTTTTCTAGTTTAATTGGTTTACCGTCACCACAAAGTTCGAATATATAATCAAATATCGATTTTTATCTAAAAATATGCTCCGTTCGTTATCACGTCTCGTTTTCTGACTATTAAATGTAAACGAAGATATTTTCTATGTATAAACAATTTTGCTTTTATTGGAGAATTTTTCAAATTAAAATGAGAATTTTATAATATTAAAGAGAATTTTTTAAATTTACTTGTATAATTTTCATTTTAATTTTGACCATTTTTCATTTTAAATCGAATATATAATCAAATATCGATTTGTATCCACAAATTTTACGGCTTTTTATTTCGTTTCTATTTTTGAGTTAAATTCAAACTTTCTATTTATAAATAAATTCAACTTTTTGGAGTTTTTTTTCGATTAAAATACAAATTTTTCATCGTTGATATGAGAATTTGTAATATTTAACCCATTAAGTACGGTATTCAGGGAATTTGGTTTCAAAAAATTTCTCCCTATAAAAATTACTCCTCTCGTTATTGCTCCTTATTAAAATTGCTCCCTAAAAATTGTTCCATGAAAAACTGTGTTTGGGTTATGGTTTAGGTTAAGGTTTAGACCTAAAAACTGTACTATATTTTATATATCGATATTATACTTGCATTTATTTTGTGCTATTAAAATCCACCCTGGAGTAATCTTTAAGGAGCAATCGTACGGTGATAAATTTTTTGAGAGCAATTTTATGTAAATCATTAAGTACGCTAGGCCCCAAATGGGGATCAATCAATTTTTATTAATTTTTATGATATTGCATATGAGTTTACAGGAAGTTTAGTCATTATCTACTGGTAAGCATGTCACCCTATTGCCTCACGTATTATCTTTCAACTCCGAAAATTAAGTGAAGAGATATTGAGTCATTAAAAAAAGCTGGGTGAAGAGAATATTTTTATTAAAATGGTGAAATTTTCATAATTTATTGATGCATTTTAATAATTTATTGATAAACTTTAATTTTTCAGAATATTTTATTTCAAATTTATTCTTTATCTTTTTAAATTTAGAATTTTCATAATTAATTGATAAAATTTCCTATTTAATTGAGTTCTTTTTACATTAAATTGAGAATTTTTCATTTTAAATTAAATATTTTATATCGATTTAATACCAGAAATATTGCGTGTCGTTTTCTCACTATTAAATGCAAACGAATATATTTTCTATATGTATACTTCTTCGCGAATTTGCTTTTTTTGGAGAATTTTTCAAATTTAATTGTAAAATATTCGTATTAAAATTAGAATTTGTAACATTTAAAAGAATTTTTTATATCAAATTGTGAAATTTTTATAATTAATGGATAAATTTTTATTTTTTTGGAGAATTTTTCATTTTAAATTATTTTTTTCGTTTTAAATAGTGAATTTTTCTTAATTGATTTTAAATTTTTCACATTAAAAAGAGAATTTGTAATAAATAAGAAATGTTTTTATATTAAATTGATTATTTTTCAAAAATTAAATTTAGACAGTTTCATTTTGAATTGATCGATTTAAATTTAAATTCTTTTTTTTTACAAAATAATTTCAACAAATTTAATTCACAAAAAACCATTAATAACCGTCTTCGGTATTCTGACTGATCCGATAGTCACATTTAACATGAATCGAGTTAAATCGATACTAAGTAAAAATCCCGATTTTGAATCCAATGAAAGTAATCCAATTTACTGTAAAACCTCTGAAGAGAAATATCGGTTACTGGAAGTAGTAGACAATAACATTGCAAATAGATCCGAGATATGTCAAGCATATGATGGTCCGAATATAGTTGGAACTTGTTTGGATATGTATCCAGAGAAGGAACGCTATCAAAGATAAATCGGGAATGCATTTTCTATATTTAAACGAACAAAATGAATTTGATCATAGAAGGGCAGTGAAAGAATATGAGAGATCTGCTGCTGATAAATAAGAATCACTATCTCATGATTTGAGGCCGAGTGATATATTAAGGGGCTGTCCATAAATGACATCACGCGATTTTAGCAGATTTAGAACCCTCCTTCCCCCCTCGTCACACTTCGTCACAGAATTCATTCAGTAAATACTTCAGCATTTTGATGTGACGTTACATTTCTCATAATCCCCCCTCCCCCACATTACACTTCGTCACAAAATTCTGCCCCTTTCCCCCTCATGCGTGACGTCGTTTATGGGCACGACAAACTATTTATGGACTAAAATAGCTGATATGGATCTTGTCAATGTTTCATGGGGCAGTGGTATACATATCTATGGTCTCGATCTAGATCAATTTGAAAGATATAATACAACAAAATCTTTGTAACGAGACTGTTATTTGCATTATCGAATCAATCAAGATGACAATATAATCAAATTTCGATTTATATCGACAAATATGCTCTGTTTTTTACGTGTCGTTTTCTGAATATTAAATACAAATGAATATATTTTCTTTATGTGGAGAATTTTTCATTTAAAATTAAATATATAATCGTATATCTATTTTCATCCACAAGTATATTCTGTTTTTTATTATGTTTTTTTTCATTTTAAAACAAAGATGTTAATTTTTTATACTATATGAAGTGAAATAATTTAAAATTGGATTTTAATAAATATAAATATATATAAAAATGATATTAATTTTTTATAAAAATCATTGAAACTAAAATTACGATTTTTTACTAATATAATACGCGAAAAAGATGTAGTTAAATATTCAAATTAAATTTTATATTGTGACAGCTTTGTTATTTCCATTTTAAATGCTTGTAAAAGGGTTGTGACGTCTAATCAATAATGACTGTCAAAAAGACTTTCAGAATGTGTATCAAAATGTGAATTAATAATAATATAAATTAAATTAAATTAAGTTCAATAAAAAATAATAATTAATAATACTATAAAAATATTAAAAAAGAAGTTATAATAAAGTAAATAACATAAATAATATTTAGTATAATAAACCATAAAAATAGCAATAGAAACAATTAAAAAAACTGTTATTGTCATTAGTTAGTATATTATTTTTAGAGTTATTAATTTGATTTTGTGATTTTATTTAAAATCATAATAATATACAAAATAATGACAATCTAGCAAATATTACCGTAACATTACCATTCTCCAAAGAAGCAAATAATTAAAAAAAACATTAATGAAAAGAACTTCAGCAAATTGTAAATTGAGAGTAATTCTTACTACGAATAAAGTATCAAGTGTTTTTTTGAAATAAATCTAAAACTCTTTTGAGTGTGCAAGCGAACACAGTATATCAACCGTAATCTTAAACTAGTCATCCATTTAATCATATTAATATATTCTAATTTATTATTTTTTTAAATTTCAATAATTGAAAATTATAAAAGAAGCCTAAAAACTGAGTGATGTTGGCGTCAAACCAATTACATTCATTTTTGATGATCAATAAATAAATAAAAAACTGCTTTTACAGGTTTAAATAGTTGTAAATCTAACGCTTTTAAAGTGTTCGATTTTCTGTCGGATCGTGATAAGTATTCATCGATGAAAGAGTTCTGGGGCAAACCAAGCTGCAAATCATCTTCGATATTCGATATGATCGATAATTTGACGAAGTTACCCCAGAAACCGCTGACATCGATTGAATGGAACAATGAAACTGGTAGTTGTGAGACGACTGGAGACAGCACATCTGTCACTCCAGTAACAGAGGAGAATCGGAGAACTAAGAAGACGAAATCGAAGCGTATGATGACTCTGTCGGACAACTCCATTTGCAGTCTCTCAGTGCACGGAGACAGCGCCGAGGAGAATTCGTTAAGTGGTCTGGTCAAATATCTGGTGGTGGGTATGCCTGTTGTGAGCATCACCGGTCTCAAGAAACTGAAAATACCTGGAGGAACGTGTGGATTGTGGTTTAGTGGTCGAAGGAAATTCCACCATCTCCAGGTACGATTAATTGCTGTTCTGTTGTTTATTGTATTTATCTTTAGTTATTATTACTTATATTTATTTTAATTTATTAATAACATTTTTCAAAATTCATATCCATTATTATTTTATGATCTATTATTATATTTATTGTTTCACAATTTCAGTTACATTAGTATTATGTGATTATTATTTCTACTTATATTTCGAAATGTTCTCTTTCTCTCTTGGCGGAAAGATTATCTATAATTCGGATCGTTTTTATTTTTCGAATGACGATATTGTTTATTTATTTACCTTAGCTTACTGTTTTTATTGTTTATATTAGGGTGATTCAAAAGTTTTTTTCGTTTTTCCACTCATATTTTCAAGATAACAAAGC
>MQRK01229873.1:30446-52412 GCA_001938485.1 Girardia tigrina
TGAATGAGCCAATTTCTCCAGCTGACCACAATATCTGTCTGAATTGATGGTTTCATTGCTCGGAAGGAGTTCAAAAAACACAATTCCTTTAAAATCCCACCAGACGGAAAGCATAACCTTCTTTTGGTGAATTTCTGCTTTTGGGCTTCCTACACGTGTGACACATGTTTACCTTGCTCCACCTGCTACAAGCGATTTGTTTATATGTAATGCGTTTCTTACCATAATTATATATCGTGTATCGTATTGTGTTTAATTATCGTTTTATTTAATATTCAACTTTATTTTAATTTTTGCAAATGCGGTACCGGCTCCGGCCAGATTTGACATAAATTCTGACTCTGACCCGAAACCGGCTGGATTTCAAAAAAGGAAACCGGTACATCCCTAGTATTTTTTCAACATTTAAAACATGATTGCAGAGCTGTTCTAAATACTCTTCAACAACATTAGAATTTACTGTGATATTGCTAATCACTTTACAATAATTCATTTTCTTCATTGACATAGCGGCAATCAAAGACATTGATCTACCTCGAGTTGTAGGCAATAAGGAATTAACTCTTGTTCCTTTTTTGGATCTCCCATATGAACGTTGCATATGAAGATTAAAAGAACATTCGTCAATATAATAAATCTTTGAAAATTCAGATCAAAGGAGTTATTAAACCACCATATCCTTTGTTGATTGTAGAGAAAGAAATTTTTGTATTAAATGATCGAGTAATTTTTCATTGTAGCTCTTTTAAAGTCGTTAAATTATTTTCCGATAATAATTCTTCGATTTTCAATAAAATCTCAGGATTCATAACAACTCTACGTACACCTTCAGCATTTTTCTTTAATACTCAATTTTTGGTTTGATTCTCCCTTACGATATTTCGAGCAGTGCTTGCATTTATCTCCAAAATCGATGATGCTTCTTTAATCGAATGCTCAAGATCTTCCACTAGCCTGATAAGACTGATCCTTTTCTCATTAGACACGCTGCTGTATTTATTTGGGCGGTTATTTTGAGTTTGTTCGGTTGGTTGATCTTCCATGGATTTAATTTAAATTAATATCGATCTTTATTTAATATTTAAACAAATTTATTAAATTTAAAATTTATAGAAAAATGTCCAATTTGAAAAAAGGTACATATAAATATATACAGTAGGACTCCACATTTGGTGCCACATTTTCACTAAAATGCCCGAAAAACAGGTTTTTCAAATTATCAAGAGTTATAGCAAATAAAAAAATACAGAAAATAAAAAATAAATAAAATAACTATAATATAATGACGTCTCATAACAATTAAAAATATTGTCCAGTGCGTATTTTTAAAAAAATTAATTCAATATCTTTTAAAAACATTTCCGTGGCTTTTATATCAGCAGATTTTTATTCTTCACTTAATTTTACCCATTTTGTATTGTTTCGGTTTATAAAATTTCTCAATCATCCATTTGAAGCAGCAAATCCTTTTATCTTAAGATTTGTCGTAAGTTGGTTGGATTTACTGGTTTTTTAGATTCTCTAATTTTCTATAAATCTCAGAAACTTTTTCATTAATTTCTTTATAAATTTCTGATTTATATGGAATTTCTTTAGTATTTTTTTCTAATTGTCTGTGATCTTGAGAAACATCATTATGGAGAAAGGCATTTTTTTCTATAATACAAGATTAAATTTGCACCGTTTTTAATTTTTTTGAATTCGAGTTGTATTCCGAAGACGTTATTTCATCTCTCACTTTTTTAGAATAAATAATTTTCCATATCCTCATTTTTCTCGGTATTGATTCTTTGTTAGTGAAAAAATCTTCTGCCAACTTTGTTCTGTTTTGCTTTTTTGTTTTTGCATTTTTGCTATTTCGATCTTTTCTTCATTTTTTCACCATTTTAACAGAAAAAAAATTTGAATTAAAAAGTAAACAACATTATCATATAAACAAAAACATTTTTTTCTTAAAAAATTTAAACGTTTTTTTGATAAGAAAAATTAAATTCAAAAGATAAAAAATTTTAAAAAGAAATAAAATAAAACAGATTTGGTAATTGAAAAAATTAGCTTATTAAGAACATTCAAACAAATATCGTTTGAATTTTTATTACAACCACATTTAGAGTCATTATGACTCGCAGAAAGTCTTTCATCGTTTGTCATCATTCTAATTGGTTTTCTTATTTTTCCTTTAATCATGATTATTCGAACAATTTTTCTAAGTCATTTTTTAAATATATTAATTAATATTAATTAAAAATAATAAATTTTACCATTTATCAATAAATCCCAAAATAATAAAAATATCATCAAATTATTAAAAATGCATTTAATTTAAATTTTACCAAAAATATTAAACTTAATTTTAATTGTTAAATTAAAAATATGAACTTACAAAATGATTATTTTAAATGTGTGTTTAATCACTTTAAATTTAATAAAAAAAACCAATTTCCATCTGGATGGGAGAATCACCATTCTAAATTCAACATACTTAAATCAACATACAGCATCACTACATTTACACATTCAAACAATTTAAAATATTCCTCACATAATTAAAATAATTTTGCCCCAAAAATTGGGTTGCCCCAACATCGGATTTTGCCACGAAACTGGAGTCCTACTGTATATGTATCCATGGAATTTAGAAACTTATTTTTGAAGGTCTTTTACTCAATCAATTTTCTCGAAACTTGACACACTTACTCATTCTCGATGATAATAAATGATAATGTGAAAATTTCATCAAATTAGGAAATCAAAATTTTTTTTGCAAAAAAATCGTTTCACGATTAGCCACAAATGTTTGAACTGTATTAAATAGAAATGTTTTGGTTGTTTTCCTTCCATGCTTTATAATAAATTTATTGTTATTAATACCTATTTAATTGCAAAATGGAGTTGTAAAAATATTTGGTATAAAATTTTCCTTTCTGCAAAATATTTAAAGTTACTAATAACATAATAAATTGATTAAAAAATGTTATTTTAATTTTCCCTTCTGCAAAATATTATAAAAAATTATTTTTGATTTACTAGATTACTTAAAATTTTTATTAATGTTCATTTGAATTTTTGGTACTGAAACGTGTGGAAGCAAGTTCTTTTGGTGAAAACAGAAACATTAATAACAAATTTTAAAAAATGCAAAGGTTTTCAACTCAAAATTTATTTTACTCAACGTTCCAGCTAATTCTTCTGAGTTTTCAAATGAATCACTTGCAAACACTTCACATTTGAAAGAAAATAAATTTTAATGGTTTTTGGTGAGTGTGATTCTCACAAAATATCACATTTTTTTTATTAAAATGACAAAATCAAATGAAAAACTTCATTATGATCATCAAAAAAGTTAATATTTTAATTTCGAACACAAAAATAATATTAGATGATGACTAATACAGAACAGTAATGATAATTCATCTCAGCCCAAAGGAGTCATTAGTCTAAGAACTTCAATTGAATTATTCGACAGAATGAAAATTACATTAACCACATGATAAATTTAAGTTTATGAATAAGTTTCTTATGAAATTAATTTTGAAAATAAACCTTTTACAATCGTTAAAATACATATAAACAATTAACAACACGCACCAGCTGTAATTGTGACAAGTAAACTACTTCTAAAATAGTAAAACCAATCCAGAGTTAACGTCTTGTGAATGTCAGAGTCATGATAACGTATATCCTCTCGCTGATTCTACTAGAAACCATTAACATGAACACAGTTCGGTATACAATTGACGTATTTTAGTCCGAACCATACACTGAAATGAAAATACGCACCATGATTTTTAAATCTCGACGGGCAACGAAAGTCCGAAGTTCCTAATTCACGTTGGATGTCAATCATTCCACGGTAACAAGAAATAGCATAAAAGAAACCCGAAGCAAATGTACATAAAAGAGATAGGACTTTCTAAAGAACTACATTCTGATGTGTCCATTATCACCAAGCAACTAAAATTACTGAAGAATACATGGTTATACCCGAAAACAGCGAATTACATAACAGCGAAATCTTAAAACAGTGATTTACAAAACACCGAATTCCCAAAAAAGTGATTCATCAAAACAGCGAATTCTACAAAACAGCAAAAGAAATATTTCACTTTAAAATGAGATTTTTGTCAGTTAAATTGAAGAGATTAGGTTTTAGTGTCGATTATGGTAATAATCACGAATTTAGAACGAAAATGCCAATGCTTATGGCTTTGGCGTTTGTTCCTGAACGAATTATTCAACAAACTTTCGACAATCTGAGGAACGAGGCACCGGTACTTATTAGACCTTTATACCAGTACTTCCACCAGCAATGGTTTCAAAATATTAAAAAAGATATATGAAATATGTATGATATCAGGCGGCGCGCTAACAATGATGTTGAAGGGTGGTATAACCGTTTCAATAATTTAGTTGTTAAGCATCACCTGAATATTTATGATTTAATATAATACATAATAAGTCAACGTATTTCAAACTTGCAACTGCGTTTTGATAATGGTGAAATCGGTGTCATGGAGTTTATTCGTGGATTTTTTTCTTTAGTTTAAGCACCCCAATTGCATTTTAACAGTGTGTGTAAAGATGGAATTTCCTTAAAATAAAATTTTATATTTAATTGACTTTTTTTCTATTTGGAAAGTCAATCGCTTGTTTGGGATTCGCTGTTATAGGATTTGCTGTTTTGTAATTCGCTGTTATGGGGATATGCCAAATGCATCACCTGAATTTGTTTATCAGACAATATAAACTAGCTTTTTAGACAATGGGGAGACGATGTAGACGGTCTCGATCGATAAACCCGATGACCTACTTCTCCGAACAAAACCCCGTTGCAATCTTTCCTAACACCGCAAAGAAAACAACATAATCGAAAATACGTTTATTTAGAGACACCGATTTTTTTATAAGAAATCTGAACTCTGCTGAGAAATATCACATCAAACTTTTTAAAAGATTTCACGGATGACCCTAGAAGCAAATGTCTCATTCGATTGAATAACGAGCTCCGATTTCGGTCAATAAGTCAATAAATCCCTTTAAAGATTCTGATTTGGGTTTGGTGGAATTGATTGATTTTTTAGGGGAATGATCGATTCGTTTTATAACTTCGGGTTGAATCTTCTGCTTGTCTAGAAAAGATGAGACCCTTCGATAGTGTTGCTCGGAAAAATGTAGTGACAGCGGTCAAGAGGAGAAACAGTATAAGATCTTTGTGAAAATTACTTTTTCCATATTCGATTCAACGCTGTTCAAGCCTAGGTTCACGAATTCAGGAAGATTAGAAGCGCGCAATTTTTAGATTAAAACGTCAGTGTTGGCATGTCAAAAGTGAAATCGAGACTATTTGGATAAAAATGTAAATTTGGAGCTAAATATTGAAAATGTAAATTGATAATTATGGACTATTGAAAAATTAAAAATTTAACCTTTTAATGCCTTAATGAACAAATAAATTTTTACAAGTGGACATATTTTTACATTTTTATTCAATTCTTTTAGATGAATTAGTTCTGATAACGATTTCTAATAAGTTTTTAGAGATACACATATTTGAATTCATTTTGAATACATTTGACTCGAATAACTCGATAAACTGCTTTAATCGATACAATTTTGAATCTCTACTGTATAAATATTCACACATTTCGAAAATGATTCTCTACACAGTGCTACTTGTTAATGTGAATAATCAAATAAAAAAGGGCCGGTTGAGAAACAATTTTCGATTTTTATGTGAATTTATTAAGATTCATTTGGACTCTAATTGTTAAAATATTAAAGAAGAAACATAAAATGCCTAAAATCCCACCAAAAATTTACAGTTAGTAAAAATTGTAAAACTTTATGGAATTAAAATATGAATGTATTTCTTAATAAATATTGAATGCTTTCATTTTGTTTAATTTTAAATAAGTAATTATTATTGGATTATTAGTACAAAGTTTCCACATATTTTATAACTTTTCAGTCACGTTGTGAATATTTGTTTACGAAAACATTTACGCCTCAGTTATATATTTTTTCATTTTTTTTAAAAGTACGTATTTACATTAATAAAAGTTGTCGTTTTGTAGAGTAAATCATAAAAAAACAATTTCTTTTACAATTAATTTTAATAAAAAAACATTTAATCAACTTAAAATTTCGTTCCAAAATGTGAGAAAAAATATCCAAAAAGTGGGTGATTATTTCAAAAATGTGGGGGAAAACCCAATATTTACAAGTATTTATTAATTAATTGTTACATGTTAAATTTATTTCTTAAATGAAATATTTAACATGAAAAAATATAGATAATTATTTGTTTAAATAATATCTATTTTCAAAAGTATTTGTTAGTGAAAAATAAATTTTATAGATTTTTTATTCGTTGTTACAAGTTATCCGGGCAATGATAAGCGATTTAAAAATTATACTCGATCATTTGGAGAAATTTAATGGAAACGGTAGTTTTGAAATTTGGAAGAAAAAGTTCAAGATGATTATGAAAATCCAGGGGATTTTGGATCCGGTCCCATATCTTCCTTTTTTGTTGACTGATGTTCCGTTAAATATATACATGGATTTGGATGAAAATAAACAGAGCAACTGTGAAGAAGTACTGCAAATCTTGGACAATTCATTCGGATTAACCAGACGATCTGCGTACAACTAACTGATTAATTTGAAATATTACGAAGAACAAACTATTAACGATTACGTTTCTCAAGTAAAGATGTTGGCATCAAAAATCGACGATCTGACCAAGGCGGCCTTTAAGACTGGATTGCCGTTCGAGTTGCAATTGAATTTAGAGCAGGCCGGCGATCAAGATTTAACCGAAATGGTTGAATATAGTCGCATGTATTTAGGAATTAAAAAATGCGTCACACAAAGTTCAATGTCAGCGGTACAAAACGTTGGTGATGGAAAGATCGTTTCTAAAGAACGAGGTGAGGTCAGCGGCGGTAGAAGGAGTTCCTTTACAAAACCCCGTATACCACATGACGGAAATCTGGTACAAACAAGGGTAAACCGTTATGAAAATTCTCAGTGGCAATCTAATGGACAAATAATTTGCTATAAATATAAGCAAGTTGGACATATTGCAAAATATTGCAAGTCGGGAAACGGAGAGGGGAGTTTCTAGGCGCCGGCGCTCTCCCTCTGACATTTCCGGCGCTGCCAACCATGACTGTCATTGTTAACAACAAGTCGGTTACAGCTTTGATAGATTCGGGTTGCTCAAAAACTGTTGTTTTGAAAGGGTTGATCAAGGGAAACTCATTACAGTCAAATGAGCAAAGAATTATTTTGGCTAATGGCGATGATATGTGTGTGAGGATTAGTGATGTGGAATTGACTATAGAAAATAGAACTATGAAAGTAGAATGTTCTGTCATGAAATACTTACCCTATGATTTGGGAATTTTAATTGGTATGGATGTTATAAGTGAACTTGGGGGTGTGAAAATTAATAAGGGTATTATCGAATTTGGTGTGTGTGTAGGAGAAGGAATAATGAAGGCTGGTGATAATATGAGTTGTGTCACGGGTGTTGTGCCAAGTGTTAGCCTGAACAAACCCAATTATGAGAGTGAATTTAAGGATAATTGGACAGTTAAATGGAAGTGGAAAAATGAAGCACCGATTTATCTACCAATTCGACATTCGACCTTTAAGGATGACAAATCAAAAGATATAGCTACAATGAAAATCCTTGAGGAGTGGATGAAGAAGGGTTATTTAATCGATTATGACGAGAAGGAAATGGGTAAATCGATAGGATCTATACCAATATTTGGAATATTGCAAGTTAACAAATCCAAGATAAGACCGATCTTTGATTTTAGGGAAATTAAACAATTATGTAGATGTGTACAGTGGCTCAGCAGACATATGTTTGGAAAAACTTCGCATGACTTGCAGCGGATGTCACAAAATTTGATCAACAAAAATTCTTAAGTATCATTGATTGTGGACCCTCTCGATTATCAGTATGGAAACTAATCAAAGCTGAGGATGTCAAGTCGATTGTTACAGAGTTTTCAAATTTGTTTTGCGAGCGTGGATCTCCAAAGGAGTTGATTATTGACAATTATACGACATTTCATTCAGCCAATTTAGCAAGTTGATGGAAAAGTGGAATGTACATGTCCTATACCGCGCTATTAATCGACCAAATTGCAACGGAATAATAGAGAGAAATCATAAGACAATCAAGAGAATTGCATCTCGATCGAATATCAGTATCATGGAAGCCTTATGGTGGTATAACAATACACCGTCCGACGGAAAGGAGACACCTAGTTCAGTACTTTACAAGTACATTCCAGTCGGTTTGGAGATAATCGATAGAATTGAAAAGGAGCCGGTTTACAATAAGGTAAAGACAGACTTCGTAGAGAAACAGTTAGTCTGGGTAAAGCTTGAAAATAATATGCCATATACAAAGCAATGGACAAGAGGCATTGTCGTTAGAAAATTTGATCAAAGAAAGTATTTAATAAATTGTGATGGTTTTTGCGGTCCACGGCATATAGCAGATATTCGACCAAGACAACCAAACCTGCCGCGAAACTCTTACTCTTACATGTCAGAAAATAACAACGAATCAGCTCCTAGTGTTAAGCAAAGTGAATCGGGAATCAGCAACAGACCCCAAAGAGAAAGACGAAAACCGAATTATTTGAATGAGTATGTAGTAGATATAGATTCTTGTGACGAAGAATCTGGGGGGAGTGTTACATGTTAAATTTATTTCTTAAATGAAATATTTAACATGAAAAAATATAGATAATTATTTGTTTAAATAATATCTATTTAAAAAGTATTTGTTAGTTATTAAGAACACCAACATGGCTTTTCAAACTTTTATTTTCATTACAATCAGAATTGTCTTTTGGACAACTCTCAGCAAAACTCTCGTCATTCGACATCGTTCTAAATTGATAATTTTTTATTAATGTTTGTTAATAAACAATTATTAGAACAAATATTTCATTATTTTCTGATTTTATTTTTAAAGTTCAATTTTGTAGTTTTAGTATTAATTTTCATTTACATATTAATTTTATTTAAAAATTATTTTTTGTAAAGAAAGAACATTTAATTAATTCAAAACTTAGTTAAAACTATTTATTTTATTTAAACTTTAATATGAAGACTTAAAAAGATTTAATATTTTAAATGTTTTTATATATCTTATGCTGTACTTTAAAATATAAATTAGACTCGAATAATTATTTATCGTGAACATCTAAAATATCAATTTTCCATCTGGGTGGGAGAAACACATTTCCAAATACTAAACTCAACTTACAAAATTCAACAAACCAATTTCAACATACCAAATTTAAAATATTCCTCACATTAGTGAAAAATAAATTTATAGATTTTAATAAGCTTTTAATTTATAGATTTTAATAAGCTCAATGTATGTCAGTTTTGCAATATATATATATATATATATATATATATATATATATATATTTTAAGTAACCATTTTTTATCTCGCAATTCACGACATATTTTGCTTTTATCAGAACATCATCAGGTGAACCATACATTGATAAAACAGATTTATATAATTACTACAATTAAACAAAATTAAGTCTGTATCAAACACAGAATAGTTTGTCAAAAGTCTGACTAGATAGATAGATTAAAGAATTAAATTTTAAGGCTTTAACAAGTCGCCTCTTCTCTTTCAAAACTGTTTTATCCAAGCAGAATTTCGACAAATATTCTGTGTTTGATACATACTCTTTTTGAGTTTCATTTTGATAAATAAATAACTTAAAACACTAAATGTTTTAAAATTGTTAAGTCTATACTATGAAAAATATACTAGTATAATTTTTTTTAAAAACTATTTGAAATTTAAATTTTAAAAATGTTTCAAGTTATTTCTATCGAATCAGAATTTAGAAAAATATTTTTCATTAATTGTTATAACAATTACTCACACAAAAATTGGGAAGGAATACAGACAAATAATACGATTCTCAATAGATTTCGAAAGGAGATAAGTCCCAAAAACTTATGTAAATAATCCAAAAATTATTTTGACTGATAATAACTTGAAATCACCCAAGAAAAACGGAGTTATCACTATTTGACAACTCTGCTTGAATTAATTCCGTTATAACTATGATTATTTCTGAATTGATATTTTTATTGAATTAATTCTTTGATGATAGCATTATATAATTATATAATTAAGCTTCTTCTTTTTCATTCTTGGCTTTCTTTTCTTTCTTGACTTTCTTCTTTATCTTTTTTTATCACAAAAAGAAAGGAAAGTATGAATTTCATAAAAACAAAAGATTGTCAGACTCATACCAAAAAACAAATATATTTACATGAGATAAAAAATAAAAATTATCTTGGTTGATAATCAAGAGTGTTACTGTGTGGTTATTACAATTATTATTCATAGAACTTCCTGATCCTCATAGCTAAAATAGAAACACTATTGTCCTTTCATTTTTAAACCATGGACTATATTATACTTTCAATAATTACAAAAACGATTTTATAGACTAAATTACCATTTAAAACTTTCAAAAAATATATAAATAACAAATTATCAGAATTACAGACAAAACCAAAGTAATATTTTTAAGGCTATAACAAATTACCCATAATCTTTCAAACCTTTTTTATTAAAATTACTATTTTTCTTATGAAGAAGTCAGGATAAAAGTCAAAATTGTGTATGACATAAAACATTAAATTTAATAACATTTTATGGAAAAAAACCTTTTTTGTCTGGAATTTTGACTGTCGATGTGTCTTTGATCTTTTTGTAACTAGAAGTTCGGTTTTAAAGAGGACTTATAACATTCTCGTACATAAAATACTATATAGTTTCAGAGGTCTGCGTCTTCAGAGCACAGACAATTTAACAGCTGTTGAGTTTTGGATCTGAGTTACTAGTTTTCAAATCTAAGCTTTAAAAAGTCATCGCCATGATTTTTTTTCTTCTGGGATCATTGTTTTTGGATTATATATTAGTAAAAATGTGATATGAAAAATTTATTAATTTTATCGAAAAGTATAGAAGCACTGCTTTTTACCATCGAAGGATCACAAGTTTTATTTCTATGGTGTGGCAGTTCCTTGTTTCAAAGAAATAGATGATCATAGATGATTAATCAATCAATACAAAAATGTAATTTGTTGGGTTCTTGATCAATAATTGAAGTCATAAGAAGGCAAAACTTTATTTATATATCAATTGCCAATTATTCAAACTATTTTTGTTGAGGAACTTTTCTTTTGTTTTCTTTTCGACCACATTGATTTTACGTAAAAATATTGAATTATAAATATGGTTATGTTATGTATTAAAATTTTTATTTTTACGAATTGAATTTATTATTTTTAAAAATTACAATAACGTTACAGAATTACTTTTCAATTTTTTTCTGATTTAGTTTAAAATCAAATGTTAACATCTATATAATTTAACTACAAATAATTATTTTACAATGTTTAAATTTATATTATTTTGCTATAAATTTATAATTCGTAATATCTCAAAGTTATTCAAATTTTAAAATATCTATGTCTTTCGGTTCAGAATTTAAGTATCTATTTAATTCTTGATATTTTTTATTCCATTTAAAGTTATTTTAACAAAATTTTCACAAGATTTACATTTAGGTTTATTTAAAACTATTTAAACTTTACTTATTTTATTCCATTGTAAAAACATTTTTTAAATAAATTAACAAAAGATTTATATTCTTTTAAAATTATTTTAATGTTTTCATTTTACGTTGAGATTTGTTATTTCATTAGAAAGTATTTAAACCTTTTCTTAAGTCCTACAATTTTCAATATTTATTTTTAAATATTTTACAACTTTCATTGTTTAATTCAAAAATTTAAACGAGTTCATCATAATCCTAACATGTACGATTATTATTTATATGATTAAATCTGAATTTTAAATATTGATAACTTCCTGAAATTTAAAGAATTATTATAAAATTTTTATACATTATGTTTAAATATTTTTCAGTTTTAAATTTTAAAAATTCTCAAGTTTTATGATTTTGCCAAAATATTCTCACATAATTAATGTTGTATTATAAAATTTATAGATTTTATATAATATATATAAATGAAACGCAATAATTACTAATTTTTTTAATGAATTTAAAATTCTCTCTTGCATTAGTTTATCGAATTTCATTTTAGAAAAAAATTAAATAATCTTTTAAATTATTCTGCATCTTTCTTTATTGATAAAAAATAAAAAAATATTCTTCTTCTTATTTTTATTATTATTATTATTTTTATTATTATCAAAAAAATCATTAGGAAATTGAACTGTCGGTTTTCTTTTATCATTCTTTTCGGAAAATTTACAAAGAAAAATTCTAATTAAGTTAAGTTCGAAACAGAGAGAACAACAAAAGTAAAGCAATTGTAAATTAAAGATAATCAAAATCATTTTCTTCTGTAATTTCTTCTGAAGAAAATATCACAATCTATTACGAGAAAAAAGATTAAGAATGAATGAATAGACTGATAAAATAATTATAAGATGTCTTTGAGCAACAGATGTTGTTTTTTAATTAACATTTTATTTATTATTTTGAAGCTTTTAATTTTTTGTGTGATCTTTTTTATGATCTCTTTTGTTATCTTTTTATATGATACATCAAATAAGCGACGAGACATAAATAAGGCATATTTTAATAAATAATATTTTACAGCCGTAATAAATTTATATTTTTTTTTGAAAAGACAAATTTTTTAAGTAAACTATAAAACAATTTAAATCAATTTACTGAAAGAAAATTTCCAAATGAAATTTAATTAGTAAAAAAAGACCACTTTATTAAATGACTTACTGTTTTTTAATCAATTCTATGTTGATAAAAAATAAATTGCATATTATTTAAAATGTTCATTTAAACAATTTATCAGTTACTTTATTTTTCAACACATAAAGACGCTATTTTAGGAAAACATTGTTACAAAAGACAATTAATTTCGACAATATAACCGTCATCGTCAGGTCATATAGAAATGACGAATTTTAAATCTGCTTAAATAAGCAAGCAGTAGTTACTCAATAGGTAAATATTTGTCTTATCTAAAAACACGCAATAAGGTTGTCGAGAGTCCCGTTTGAACATAAATCTCAGGATGTAAAGATTTGATATATAGGACTTCAATAACTATTACATTAAGAACATAATTTTAAAATTATTTATATTAATATTTTCATTCAATTTGCAAACTTTTCTGTGTTCTACAATAATATTTGCACCAAAATTACGGCTATGTTTTTGAATTTTTCTACAAAAATGATGAGACGTCTCTCCAATGTATGTGGTATTTCATCCGATACATGTAAATTTATATACGAGATCCGAACACAATCTGAATAGGGTTGGAGATTTATTAATAAATAAATTTTCGATTTTATATGTTTGCGATATTATTTTTAATGAATCAAAATCTATTAATTGTTTTTCTTATTTTTTTTTCATAAAACAGCTTTTTAATGTTTACAAAAATAAAATGTCACTACTTTTTAATTATTTGAAAAATTATTTTATTTTTATTTTTACATTTAAAAAAACAATTGAACAAAGATTTTGTAAAAGGTTTATAAATATTTATTTTTTGTTAAATTATTTCTATAGTATAAATTTTAAGGTTTATATTTTCAGATTGTTTAAGCGACTGTCGTTTCTTCAACAAATTAACTTATTAGTTTGTTATAGATAATATTTAATGAAAAATTCTAATTATATTTTTATAAATTAGTTCTTAATTAATTATATATTAATTATGACTTCCTTATTTTGACTTCTTTATCTTTTTAAAATAGATTTAATTACAAGAATATTGTTTTTTAAGCATCTTGTACTTCAATAAGAGATTTAAGCATCTCACAAAAAAATAAAATAATTTAATGTATTATAGAACTCAGGGAAAACTGTTACTTAGTAGTTATTAAGTAACTAGGCTTGGAAGTATCATTATTTTGGAATTAAAAGTTTTTTTCGCCTAAAAAGATTTACTTGCGGCCTTGCAAAATAATTTAAGTCTTTTCTCTTAACTATGAAATTAGGTAATATAAGAAAGTAGACTTATTACTTATCTAGTGATCACAAAAGCGTAACTATAACAGCTCCTTTAAGCTTTGAAAGTGATCCAAAAAAATTCTGATATAATTTCGTAATTATAAAATAAAAAGGAATTTGTAAGTTTGATAAATATATATTTTGTGATGTCAATAAGAAAAAGAAGTAAGAAATTATTTGTTGCGATCTCTCCTACCATGTTGAGATGAGATGGTTATTATCAGTCATTATTGAGGCTATCCGGTTTTAAAAAAGAGCGATAACACGGAAAACACAAATCTTGAAACAAATTTGATTATCGAGTTCCTGGTTTTTTCAATGGATATTTAGGAACACTGATTATTGTAGTGATCAGTAATTAACACAATAAATTTTCATCATCAACAAATTTCTACCACTAATCGATTTTCACCATTTATTAAATTTTACTGTTATTAAATTCCCAATTTATTAACTTAAAAATTTTATCGGTCATTAAATTTCACTAAAAACTAAACTCTATCATTAATAATTTCTTATACCTTAATAAATAAAAAAAATAAAAGGAAAAAAATTCTATCTGTACAAATAAAATTGCTCAAAGAAAAAAAGGTGACTCAATAATAAGGGAGCTTAAAAATTTAATTAAAATAAATAGATATAAAAGGTCTATTACGAAAATTGTTGTTTAAATAATATTTAAAACTTGGAATGACATTTAAATGTGATACGAAGAATTGTATATTTAAAAAAATAAACTAAAAAACAATATGACTTCCCGACTTTTCCGGTGAGTTTTCATCATCGAACCCCGATCCTCAAATGAGATCAGGCAAGATGGCGACCTGAACTTCAATTTTCGAACGCCATCAAACATAGGTAAGGATTATGCGGTGTCGTACAGTTTTCCCCTCCTCGCGTGACAGAGTCTGATAATGATGCCAACTTCGACAGTTAGATTCAAACTAATCAATAAACCAGAGAAATTCACAATAAATAAACTCAAAATTGATAAGAAATCAAGGATTAGATATAGTTCATCGGAAAACATTTCATTCGAAAGACATCCTTAAATTAATTTCAAAAATGTACAAAAATATTTAGTATTCTAAGAAACTGATATTTTTGATAATTATAAATAAAAATAGGATTTTCTTTTAATTTGTACATAATAATATTTTATAAATAGTTTTTTGTTTAATTTAATAGTGATTTGTTTTTATTTAATCGAGTTTCCACTACACTATCAGTTAAAGATCGTTGTCAATTGTGTAACTCAATTTAGTTTCACTAAACATATCCCTTACATCTGGACAATAAACAATACCAAAATTTTCGTGTAAGGCGACGTCCATAAACGAAGTCACGCAAGAAAGGGGGAGGGGGCAGAATTTTGTGACGAAATGTGACGAGGGGGATGGGGTCAGACTTTTTGAGACGAGAGGGAGATGGGTTGGAAATCTGCTAAAATCGCGTGACGTCATTTATGGACAACTCCTAATCATATTTCGATGTGACGAGTGATATGATCTTTAGAAAATAGATCAAAACCATTGAACAAAAGGTTTTGAAAGAACATTGATAATGGGGGTAGGAATAAATGAATATTAAGAAAAAATATTAATAAAAAGTTTTGTCTAAACTTTTTGACATCAATCACGAAACAAAAAGTTTAGAACTGTTTTCCCTTCATTTACGTATTTGTTCGGGAAGTAAAAGTGAACAGAAAAAAGAAAGTTAGTTTTTTAAGCAAAGAATCATTCTTTTGTAATATAAATCGATATTGGTTAAAAAAATATTTTCAGTTTTGATTCTTCAACTTTAGTAGATCTGTGTTAAAATCGCCAGCCGCAACAACCATTCAATTTTCTTTAAAACACAGGTAAAATTCCTGTTCAAATTGGAAACAAGAAGAGTGGGTTTTAACAGGAAAAACCTGAAAGATGCAAGTACAAAACCAGATTCTTCAATTTACATTATTTTACAATATTCAATCTTTGTTCATGTTTAAATGCATGCACCAAGCTGCTAGTGGAAGCTCATTAATTTTAATCTCAATTATGAATAAATATATTAACATTAAGTCTTGTGAATGCTAGTTTTACATTATTGATAAATAACTTAATTAAAGCATTTTACAAAATTTGATCTATGATCATGGGACATAATTGTTATTTTATTTTCTTCAGCTATCATAAATTAATACAAATTAATTTAATTACAGATAAAAATGATATTATAAAGAATTCAATTCTGAAAGTAACACATAATATTTTAAATTTAAAAAGAGAATCTTTGTCACTTGAGACAGAACATTTGTTAAATAAAAAATTACAATTTTCTTTGAGTCTGCGATTGAATATTGCTTATTCCTGACACACATTTGACAGACAGAGACTCCAAGAGTGTACTTCATAGATCAGGTAATAATAAAATTGCTGACAACGGAAATATTTTAGGCATGCACTTTAAAAATTATTTAGAGAGTGCAATATGAAGCATCGTTAATAAAATCTCATGATCCAAAAGTGTTCAAATCAAACTTTAAAATTGTTTTTAAAAACAATTTTTGTCTAAGTTTACGTGTAAGTAACACCGAATCATTCATTTCGCACATAAATAGTAAAAAACACGAAATCAGTGATCTGATAATGTCGGTTAAACTGCTACGAAATATTTTTTGAATATATTTGTTAATGGAGATATTTTGTTTGTGTAAAAAAAGATAACATTATTTTTTAAATTTAATTATTTGTTTATAATGACTATTTTTATTTAATTAAAGTTTCTAAGTATTGATATGGCTTTTCTTTCCACATTTTGATTGTTAATTATTGGGTTGAGGTGTCTTATCAATAATGGTTCAAAAACTGAGACTCGTAATTTAAATCAAAATAATTTTTTTTGAACAGAAAACTCATCCTTTGAAACAGAATTTTTCACAATGTAACCAATGATCAAGAACCTTATTCGATCGGCTCGGCTATGAATGTTCGCTAATATGCTAATTTTAAAATCGAATAAATTAAGTGATATCGATCATTAGAAAGTATAAAAAATAAACAATTTTTTAATTTAACATATAAAAATCTATTTTAGTTTGTTATGTAAATTATCATCATATATATCTGCCAAATGTTTTCCCAAATCTAGCCGGATTAAATATACGGCTTTTTAAAAACTACTTTACTTTGCATATGAAAATTTCGAACCAACAGAGCTTAAATTGACAGATAAAATTACTTTGTAATGCTCAATAATTTATATTTAGTTATTTTAAATATTTATTTTATATTTATTGCTAAAATATTTATTCATGTCGATGTAAAGAAAATAATTTGCTTCAGTGTGATATTTTTTTTGAAAATAATGAGCAACTAGAGACAACTCTTTAGTTCTCTATATCTCTTCCTATGAAACAATTTTTATATTCAATGATTGATAAGGGTAGGCTGGTCGAAGAAAAATCCATTTGACTATCTTACAATTCAGTTTTAAGTTATTTTCTTGTTTATAAAATTGTTAACCTTCGATTTCCATAATCTAAAAATACAATATTTTAAATTTTAATAGAAATAATTTCGAAAAATTCAACTTAATAATATCCTAAAGTTAATTATATATTTTTATAACCACTCTACTAAACCGCTTTATACCGACTACATTTGTAAACGAAGGATTTTAATCTTAAGAATAATTTCGAAATTCGAAAAGAACTAAATTTTTTTTCAACAAGAGAAAGAAATAATAATAATTGTAAAGTATTAAAAAATATTTTGTCAGATATCCTTCAATGTAACACTATTGTTGTTCGTACGGTTATTGAGCACTTTCAATGTTGAAATGTTGTTTTGTTTCAACATTTTCAACGAGTTTTCTTTTCCAATTTTACTTCTTGTAAAAAAAGTAATGGTAATTTTTTATTGACAATTATGTGTGAATTTTGAATGTCAAATGTGTTAAAAAAACTTGTGGTTTTATTATTGTTCTCTAATTATATTAAGTGTATATTTTTAATTAAAATGGTAAAGTTTTTCTTTAAACGTGAACTATGCAACACAAGTACAAAGCTTTTCAAATATACAAAATGTCTGGCAAACTTTTTCAAAAAATCGAATGTACATGTTATCTTAAAATATATGTTTCAAAAATATGCCCGATTTATTTATTTGTGCTTTTCCTTGTGATTTAAGTAACTAAATTACATGCAACAATTCATGTTTACTTCACACTCTTCTTTAGTTTCAAGTGATGTGATTTTCATAATTACTATCAACTTTCAAATTCCAATAATATCTAAGAAATATGAAGTTTCGAAATATTTTTTTTGCCAGAGAGCAAAAGTTCCCGGTTGGTACATATTTCATTGATGGTATAAACTGGAAACATTCAAAAACTAAGAAAGCTTTTTTATATTGACAAAATTTTTATGTGGTAGAAACCGCTTATTTTCTAAAAGTATAATCTTAACAACTCTTTTTTTAATTTTTTTAAACAAAACACAAATTTAAATTACATGAACAAATTGTATATAAATTTACAACATTTGGCAACTCATAAATTAAAATAACTATCAATTAATAATTAATAATAATAAATTTCAGTTGGTTCGTTAATTTAAACTTACAAAAGTTTTATAAATATTTATACAAAATATCTTTTTATATATTAATACAATCTTTTATCAAAAATTGAATGTGTTCACATTTTATAATTTAACATACTCTTAAATAAATAAAACAAAAATATTTTTACAATGTGTCTTGAAAGAGCAGCATAACGTATTGAATTAAAATGTAAGATAAAGTAATAAATATTTTTAATATTTTTAAATATTTTTTAAAAAAAATCTTTTAAAAGAAATTGGCACCCGTAATTCACAATGCACTAATTTTCTGTGCTTTACTTTGTAATTCTATTTTCCGAAATAATCCATTATGTTTATTTAAGTTTTTATAAATAATATTTTCAGGATTAAACTTGATTAAATTCATTTGATATCAATTCTAACATTTATCACGTAAATTTAAAACAGGATTTTGAACAAAAGAACAAAAACAATAAATTATTGTTTATATTTTTATTACTGCTCAAGATGAATAATTCTTACAACGTTTTTTATCTTAAAAGTAACAAAGATTTGAATTGAACTTTAAATGAAAAGTAAAATAAGCTTTCTTATATTATCGTTATGTTTAATTCTTTAAATGTCGATAAATATTTAAAACTCAACAATAAAATTAAGTTTTGTTTCATGTTTTTAAACAAATAAGTTACAAAATATTTGACATATTTCAACTTTAATATGGACTTGAACGTGATTTGTACGAAATTTTAATTTTATGAGACTACATTAGCCCCCCTATCGATAAGTGGAACGTTAAAGTGTTTGTTTGTGTGTTTGTGACTCATTTGATCTTGACGTTTCTTATGTTGCATGTTTTGTGTTTATGTTTATGTTTGTGTGAAATAATATGTAGTGCACCCACTACTTCAGACACCACAGTGTCCCATATCAATGTACATTTTTGTTTGTGTATATGAGTACGTGATTTTTGTTTTTTTTATGTATCAGTTGGGGGCTGTTGTGATACTTCTTTTTTGAATGAACTGGTTGTATTAGACTTTATTTTTTTGTGTGCGTATGTCTATTGTTATTTTAATCTTTTTTCATGTAAACATTTTATTGTTTTTCTTGTATGTCAAGAAACGAATGTAATGGTGACGACTTCGTAGGAGAAGTTTTATACACCTTTTTCAACTAGCCTAAGTAGCACCAAGATTAGATTGAAAGTAACTTTGATATTTCACGACTTATTCGAACATTGTCTTTACTGTAAGAAATTCGAATGCCGCATAAATAGTCATGATTGCTATGTGATGATCATGTTTAATGTTTGTCAATTTGATAATGATGGGACTCGATTTTACCCGGTTATTCATGGATATCAAGATTTCAATATCAGGTGCAAATTTGATTGAAACACATACGTTCCAAGTTACAGAGGTTATTACGTTTTTTCGTCTATTGTTATTAGCCCTGTCGAAATGGGAATTAGACGCGTCGAGTTGGATATTATCATTAGTGTTTTTATTATTATCTGTTGAACAATTGTTCAACAAATTGGTCTCATTGCCTTTCAGAATTAATAAATATTAATAATTAAGGAATTAATGGGATCAATTAAAAATCATTAATTTTTAATGACTACAAATTATGGACTTATAAGACATTATTTACCGTTGATGTATATTGTATTTGTTTGATGACGATAAATAAATGTTATTTCACTACCAAGGTTATTTTTACTTTTATTTTGGATTAAAGTGTTTTAGTCATCATACTTTGTTAATTTTGTTCATTTCATTTCTTTTATCACAAGTAAAAATAGTAGATCCATCGGTTTCACGGGATCACCTATTTTTACAGTAATCATCCTGGTTATGATTTTAATAACAATGTAAATCATAATAAAAACAATAATTATCATCATTGGAATGCTGATCCCAACAATAATGTTTTTCATTTTAATGTTGATCACAACAACAACGTAAGTCAGTTCAATAATGATCACAACAATAATGGAAATCATTTGACTTTTCATCAAAACAATAATTATCAACAATGGAATGTTGATCACAACAACAACGTAATTGATCACAACAATACTGGAAACCATTGGAATTTCCATCAAAACAATAACGGCCATCATGATTTCAACAATAATACTCATCACCATTTCTGATTAATTAGTCCAAAAACTACCAATATTGATTGTTAAATGTGTATCATTAATCTTTTGTATTAAATAAAATTTAATTGATTGAATATTGTTTGATGTCTAATTTTTGTTATCTAGTTATTGTATAATAATTAAATGATATTATTTTATTTCTTACATAAATGACATTTATGGTGCTGGCTTCCGAATCGGGCTGTGAAGGCCAGAGCCATTTTCTCGTGCTGGAAATATCAGATCTGACTGGCACTGGTTGGTGCACCTTCGAACAGCAGTCATCGACCGACCGGCTCGTTATGTCGCGGAGCGGTGCGCATAAATTTTTTTTATTGACATCGTTTATTTAAAGTCGATAAATCAAATTGTTTTCATCGAGTTTGAATAGGCACAAACTCCATAGTCAACACATCTTATTTTTCAAAAAAGTGTGTTCACATATAATTAAAACAATTGTCTATTTTGTTTTATATTCGAGCACCACAACATTGAATTTGATATAATATGTTTATAAAATTAAACTTTATGAAGGAAAACTTAAACGTTTATTAACTAAAACTTAGTCGAATATTTTATGTGGTATTGCAACATTTAAAATACGTATTTAAATTACCTTGTTCATTTTCTTGTTGTTTTACTTCAGATCAGAGTTTTATATTTCGTAAGTCGATCATATTTCTACATTTAATGTTAAAATAATGATCCTTTAATGTGTATTTATTAATTTTTGATTGTTAAGAAGCGATTTATGCTTTTTTTAACCTGAGACATATTTTTTAGACCCGAAGTAGATTTGGTGATTTAAGTTAAAGTAACAGTTTGTATTATGACAGATAAAAGTAATTGAATGTTAGGCTTAAAATTTGAACAAAAAGTGTTCATTAATTTTTATTTTGTTGACGTGTCAACTCTGATTTGTCTTTCTAAAATATTCTGAAAGTATTTTGAAACATTAAAATATCAAATATTTTGCGGCACTTTTCTGCGCTGGAGTTGAGGAGGACAAATTATCTCAGTAGAATGAAGGCATTTTCTGTCTTGACATAAAGTTCAAAAAATGAATATACAACAGAAAAATAACATTTATTACAATTTAAAATTTTACATATATTAACACGTACATAAAGGACTACATCATTCAATGAAACCGCCATTAG
>MQRK01229873.1:72199-82643 GCA_001938485.1 Girardia tigrina
CAGTGAAAATTTGAAGTTTCTATGTGGTCTAAATGCTGAGATATAGGCAAAAGTAAATGGCCCATTCTTGACAAGATGAAATACAGTGAAGGTATATGAAAAGTGCTTAAAAATCAAACAGAATTGAAGAATATACTAAAACATCGTCTTCAGAATAAGAGTAAAATTCAAAAATTTGATAAGCCAGGGAAGAAAATAAAAAAATACTAGAAATAAGAAGCACAAGCAAAAATTTCATTTACAAATGAACTGTTCCATTGGGTACAAGGTTTATCTGATGCTTCGGCTCATGGACACCAGATAATGATCTTGCTCTAAAGGTATGATCGATCTTGCTCTAATGATCTAAAGCAATGATCGACGACGGCAATACATGTAAAGATTTTGGTAATATCCTGTATAAAATCCTGCTGCACCTCCTGGAACACACTCAATTCTGGTCAGTGAGTTCTTCTTCCAAGAAAGCCGAAAAGAATTCTTTACCAGAGGAATTTGCAGCCCTATCCTGAGTAACATGAGTTCTAATTTTTCTATGGCTCAAAACTTTTCAAATTATAAAATTTTTTTGAAATAAAGTTTTATTTTTCCATTTAATATAAAACAATTTATATTATATATAATCACTAGAATCTCAGAAGAAAGTTTCTATTGCGAAGACACTTTTAATTGTTTATTATTTAGAAAGAATGTGATATTAAAGCACATTAAAACTATCAAACAAAAATACATCTGAATTATTATTTGAAAAATATCAGACATTTATTTTTCAACAATAATAAACCTAAGACAATTATTCAACTGTACCGAAATTCATTTAACTTTTCCGCCGTGCACTTAAACAATAAATTCGACTTCTCGTGTTTCAGATTATCGCGTTGAAAAATAAATTGTTTGAAGGATGTCGATTGAATATTTTAAATTTTGTATGCAGATATTTTAGAGAATTTTCATTAAAATTATCTTCGAGAAAAAATTTTGGGCAAAGTAATCAAATATTGTGTAAATTCATTCACTTGAATGAAGCATTCTTAAAGGAGATTGTCTCTGACCCTTGTCAAGATCATTGTTATCACTTGCACTTTTGTTTGCAATATTTTTTACTAATTTTCTAAAATATTCACTTTTTTAAAAAAAATTTAATTTTGTATTTTTGAGCCTTAAATTTGCATATTAATGTTTCCAATTTAATCGCTGTTCTGTTTGATCTCCATATTGCCCGGAAGACCGCATAGTGGTGGTGGAAGAGTGGCAGTAATGCAATATTTTCAGTTTGTACTGGGCCTATTTTATTGTAGAGAGTAAATGTTTGCTTATCGAATAGTATTTTTATATCTTTAATCGTAAATTGAAATAATTGGTTCAGCAAGTCTCGGTTTCGGATTCAGAAAATTGCGTAATATAAAATTTTAAAATAAGTCCGAAAAATCAATTGTAATTTTAAATTCAAATCAGTTTGATAATAAATTTACAAATAATCAAAACTATTCAAATAGTCAATCGTAAAACGGTTCGACAAAATCTCAAATAATCAAATCTCTCTTTCATAAAAATTTCGGACAAAGTTTTTATAATTCGAATATGTAAAATAGTTTCAATATTTCGTAAAAACTTCTGACTATAACAATCACAAAATTCAATGAAAACTTTCTTAAACGATATATCTACAAATGATAACAACATTATTACTGAAGTTAAACCAGAGTTGAAACATTTAAATTATTATTTGGTCAAATAATTTCAAAAATCAAGAAAATCGTAAATTCAAAATTATTTCTAACAGAACAAAAAATTCTCAGCTGATAAAAAAATAAATATTGTCAGGCTCAAGACTCGCTCTGATTGGTCAACCAATCAGAGTGAGTCATTTCATTCACTAGCCTCTCGAAGAAATCAGCACACATAATCGATAATACTGGCACGATATTACTCGGCAATCTGGTACAACAATAATTGACTCATAAAGTTATTGATCCAATTTTTTTCCATGTGGGGCAAAAAAATTTTTCTTAGGTGGAATTTTTCTAGTTGGGAGCAAAATTTAACACTTCTGGGTAGAATGTTTTGAAAATAGCAATTTATTTAATTATTCAGTTTTCTTCTCATCAAATTCAAAATTATAAAAAAATCACATTAATAAACAACAAAATGCACAATAAACAACATTACAAAGAAAATATTCAAATTGATTGTTATCGGAACAGGCATGTTTTTTCAAAAATATTTGTCATAGTATATTGTTCCTAAATAAGTTTTTGCACACCATTTATTTTTCCGGCCACCAGAGAGTAAAAATCTTTATGTAAATAATCTTTAATTCCTTGTTATTCATTTATTTGATTATTAATTTTGGAATAGAATTTTTGGAATGTCCTTTTTTCTCAGCCTATTTATCTAATATATTATTTTGATATTAGCAGCCAAAATCGTTCTAGTATCCAATTATAGTTTTCCAATTTCTTAGTGAAATATTATTTTTCATTTTTGTAAAACATTATTTGTCCAGGGGACAAGTGCCCTACCTTGCCTTTCACTGTAGGCGCCCATGCATTTATTCAACTGTTCAAATTTAAAATTAAAAATGTTTAAATATTTTTAAATCGTAATTTTATATTTTAGTTAAATTCTCTTTTATAATATTTAGTATTTAATTTCCTTTTTGTTTTAATTTAATTGACTTATCTTTAAATGCATTTATATAAATGCATTCAAAATAAACATTTCAGCTATTGTCATTGATGAAAACATGTTGACGTGAATCGTCTTTGGGCAAGGAGAGAGGAATTTATAAAAAAATATAACAGAATATAATCTATAATTTAAAATTCCAAAACAATGGTAAAGAAAATATATAGAATGTTGATTTTATCATTCTATCGATAGACCACCATTACTCCTAGATTTATTGCTTTTTTTGTTTGCGAATTTCATTGATGATTATTTATTTGTCTATTAATTTTGACTTTAGATATCCAAAATAAATTTCTGTTTCATTCTCACAATCTATTATTCTTTTACAACTAGATGCTATCCTTTGAGATTTGATGGTCAACTCTCTGAAATTTCCTGAGGTAAAATCAATATAAAACGGAGTGTTGGCAATTTCAAGTTCAAAAATTATAAAAATAGGTTCTGAAAATTAATCGAATCGCCGATGATAATCGATAAAGGCAACGCATGGTGTAGATCTATGCAAAAAGATAGAAAACTAAAAAGATCGAAATCCCAAAAGGCTCTAAACAAAACTTTTAGTTTTCGAAATTCATCTAAAAATAATTTAAATATCAAAAAAATTATTTTTAATAAATAATATGAAAATTTTGCCAATGAATTAATTATTTTTAACAATGGTTTACTTTTATAATTTAATAATTTTGATCTTTTGAGTTTCGGTGCTTTGACCGAGTGCCATAAACAAGTAAATTCTTGTATTGTTTTTAATAGCTTCTTTCAATGTTCAATTCATCACCAATTTCCATCTGGATTTCTCAGCTCGTGCTCGTCGACTTCTCGAGTTGTGTCAATTGACTGGTCTGACTTGCTATCCGCTGAAACACATCATCAAATTCATCACTAATTCCCAATCACGAATTTTTGCCCTGAAGAGGGCCGTATGTCTTTCGCAATTATTAGAAGCACTTGAGGAACCACCAATGAAATAATCTGGTTGAAACAATTTCCAAAGATTCGAATTCAGAAAGTAATCGAGAGTGGTACTATTCAATTCAACGCTGATCGGCACACACTTCCATGAATTCCAGAAGTAAAGTAAACATAAATTCTCTGTAATTGCAAATCACTGTTGCCTTCGTAAACACCAGAGGTCGGTTTGATTCCGTGTTCATTGGTAATTATTTTCCAAAACTTCGTTCCAATACTGTTTCCACAACTTTGAAATATTCTCATTAATTCATGCCATTGATCATGAATGTCTTCACAAATTTTAGTAGGTGCTGAAATCTCGTCAGTTTCTTTGATATGCAATCTTTGATCGGGTATCCTTACATGATTATCTTCAAATGTCTTTATAAAATAATACACATTAAAAATATAACCAAACGGCAAAGTTATCTGTTCTTTTAAATTAGACATTCAATTTCATTTAATGAAAAAAAATCGATATTGCCAACGAATTTTTATTTTGATCATTGATATTCGTTTAAACAAACGAATTTAATTAACAAATTTTTTTAAAAACCAAATATACATATATATATATATATATATATATATATATATATATATATGTGTTATATCTAATTTTTATATCTAATTTTTTTTCGAATTCAATTAATAAAATTTTTAATTCATTCTGAAACATCTTCATTTTCTAAAAAAATATTTAAAAGAAAGCGTCTTTGTTAAAATAACATCTTGTCAAAGGACAATATAAATGTTAGCGGTACTAAACCGTAATCATTAAAAATACTTACTATTGAAAAAGTATTAAGCTTAAAAGCATGAATAACACTCGTAATTGCCTTCTTGATTCTGAGCCTTCAATTCATAGAACAAAAATTAAACAAAAAGACTGAAAATGGAGTTTGAACGATCAGATTTATATTTTCCCAACGATATTAAAGATGCATAAATATTGCCTCATATCTTTACTGACCGATCGTTAAATGTTTCGATAGGCATTATTAGTATCTGCCATTATCTGTAAATTAATTGATGGATTTTAATATCTTCCCAGAATACTCTCTGAAGATACTGCCACGACGTTTTATGGTGTTAACTCTTCTTCTACTGTCAGATCATCAACCGTTTCGGCATGCACGATGAGCACCTGCCACCGGCAGTCAACCCATCGGCTGCTAACATCCCTTTCCATCGATGATGTTTAAAAGCATTCTACTGATATAAAATCTTTATTTGTGAATGCCTTTCTCGACCACCCAATCCTTCATAGTCTCAGTAGGCACTATTATTACCTGATATTGCCCTATCAATTGAACGGTGGATCTCATTTATAATTTTCGAACTTTCATCGACTTTAAAGACGGCAAATAAAAAAAATTAAATTAATTCTTACTCCATGAAAAAGTTTACATAAATTTTTATTGATCCATTTTTATGTAATGACTCTATATAAAACTCTACTTATATAAAAAAATTGAAAGAAAAGAAGCCAAGGAAAAATACATCTCATACAAAAAATATAAAACAAATTAAATTAACATGATTATTATAAATAAATAAGAATTATAAAAATAAAATAAATAAAAATAATGAAAATAATAAAATTTAACAAAAATTAAATATTTCTTTAAAAATATTTATCAAATGGTAATTAATTCGGAATTTAATAATTTTATTCATCAGTAAAGATTTCAAACATCTCAGCTCTTTCAAAATAAATGGGCTTGAGATTGAGTCAAAACCGAAAATGAATTTAGTTGTGGATAATAATGTTGCTTTATGTTTAGAAAGAACAAACTCAATATCAACAACAAAAAATATTTTTGACGATCATATAAGAGATATTGTATACTAATGTAGGGTAAAATATGCAGCAGAAAACCAAAGAATTTTAGGAAACCAAAGTGTATTTAATTAAACACATGATAAAAGTTAACAAATTTATATTTACATAAATAAAACCAAATGATTTTATTTATTTAATTAAGCACTTGACAAAGGCGTAATTGACTGCTTCCGATTAACTAATATTTTTGTCCTATAATTACATAGCACAGGACATATTTCATTATTTATTTTCTCTTTAGAAAATGGCTCAACAATTGACTAATTTTCAACGCAGTGTTATTTCTTTTTTTAAGAAGTAACACCCTACTTAGGGCTTACATAACTTCACCGACATTATTCCCCAGTTTTTTGCTGATATTCCTGAAAATCAGTTTTAAGTTGCGTGTAATAAAATGAAGAATATTTGTGTGGCTTCTGCCCATATGCGTAGGAAAGGAACAGGTATGAAACAAAAAATTTACTCTCTAGTTAAATAATCCGTTCTCAGAATGGTAATCCCTGCAGAGAACAGCTATTGCCGTCAGCAACTCAATCAACAAAAAATCGCCTCTGCATTGCACATTTCAAAGGGATCAGTGTTCAATATTTTAAAGGAAAGTCGCTTGAAATGTTACCGTATGACATAAACTTACGGCCCATCATAAACAAAACTGGGTTTTGAAATCAAAGGAACTCATTAATCGATTTGGAGTTTGATGAAAATTGGAAAACCGTATGGTTCTCAGAAAAGGCTATCTTCAACAAAATACCTGCTTTGAAAAGACAAAATGAACGCCACTATCGAGCAATCGAATTAAAAACTGAGATAGCTGAACGTGAGCTTGTTGTGGAAGTCGATAAACAACAACCCTCGAGAGACTCGCTGAAGATCAATACAATGTGGTTTTTTCTAAAGGAATGAAGAAAAGCATAAACCAGACTGTCAATCGTGATCAAATGTGTCCCTTGATGTTTATGGATATCAGTAATGTAATGGGTACTGAAGAATGGTTTCGACAACACGACAGTGCAAAACTTTATACAGCTTCGTCTTCAGTTAACTTGTTAGAGAAGAACACACCTCAATTCATCAGGCCTTCTGAGTGACAATCAAAAAGTTCCGACCTGAATATTATTGACGGAATATTATATGAGGAATTCTTCTTCAACACTTGCAAGCAGTACGCAGCGATATTGCAATGGTTGATGTACTTAAAAGTGCTTTATCAGTCGCTTGGCAAAACATCGACATGGAAATATTTGTGAAGGCTACATCTTCCTCATTCCACGTCCTCGAAAGTGTTGCAACAAAGACGGAGGACATTTTGAACAACTCTGTAGTGACCCAGTTAATTATTATATATAAATTATATATATATATATATATATATATATATATATATATTTCATATAAAACGAGGATCGATAAAAACAATCATTAATATTACGTATTACAAATATATTATATTACCTACAAACCATTTTCCTGTAAAATCGGTTCGTACAGGAATTTTCTGCAAACCAATTTATCAATATTCCCCCTGAAAGTGCATCTCTTCATATAATCTATTTCCTCAAAATCTCGTTGTGCAACCAAATGATTCTCTGACGTTTCCATCGACATTGTTACAACAGAAGATCATTCCTTTGAAACCTTAGAACAATAAACACTAATCGAAATCGAGATTTATCCATGCCATTCTCTCTCTCTCTCGTATGTGATTTTTTTTGTTATATATGTTTATTTATATTGTGTGAAATAAAAGTTCTATACATATTTATTTTTATTTTTTTGTTAGGTTAAAGGAGTTCACTGAAACACGTTTTCAGTTAGCTCTTTTACAACCTCTAAATAGCAAGCTTATTTATGTAAACATAATTGTTTGCCTTTATCACGTGTTTATTTAAAAACCAATTAGTTTCATAAAACCCTTTGGCTTTCTGCTGGGCACCCTGTACATTGAAAATATCTCCAACATTAATTATATCTCTTTTAAATCAACTGGGTTACGTAAATCGCCATGACGTTTAGTTGCAACATGTTTGTATGACAAAATTTAATTTATCAAATGTCAGCCTGTTATTTGCAAAAAAAATGATTCAGTTTTGATAAAACGATTGTTACGACCAAAGAGAACGGGATTGTTTACAAAATATTGATCTAAAAATGTCTGAGACAAGCGGCATGAACTGTTATTAAGGGAATTATTTATTCTGATTAGTATTGTTCATAATTGATCCATTGCAAGGCTTCTACTGATCTCACATCTTCACAGCTTTTAGGTCTTTGAAGAATTTGCTGAATGTCAAAATATTTGATTCTATAGACAAATTGGAAATTCTAGGAGGATGGAAACATGAAGCTGCCCAGCAAATGGAGAAACATCATTGATCACAATCGCACAAATCTTTTACTAAATTTTGACTCTGAATTAAGAAACGCTTTACAAAACGGCCAGGAATTTCTGTTCAACGCAAATTAAAGAAACCTGACTTAAAATTAAATTAGTTCGCATTGTTCTATTCCTTTACTTTCATTAGTTCAAGTTACACGCAGAAAATAAAGTGGTAAGATATCGCGAAAATCATGTTACAATCTTTTAAAATTTTAATGTAAATGATGGGACAAGACCATTTTTCAACATTGACTTTTTCAATGATCAGAAGTTTATTAGGGAGAAATAAAAGTTCTTTCCGATTTTTTATATCATTTTGTCTCAGTGTATTCTTGTCAAATAGAGATATTTTGTATGCATGTGTTACAAACTATTTAAAAGATATTGAGTCGCTCTATCATAACAAATTGATTGTTCATCGAATTTATTTAATCTCTCAAGACACAATAGCATTTAGAAATTCGTGTTTTTATGCCATTTTAAAAAACACAGTTTCAATGCAGCGATAGCGACAAAAATACATGATAAGTTAAAAGTGACAATGTTGTCTCAGACCACAGCGCAAAATTGTTTTAATAAGTTCAATGACGATGAGATTGAGCTTAAAGAAAATCTTCTTTCTGGCCTACTTTCGACAGTGATTTCTGAAGTAATTCATGAACCCATCAAAACACTTCTCGTACAAATCGTATAGCACTCGTAGATTATCCATCAATTTCAAGATTTCTCAAACGTTAAATATGCTGCATCTTCACGACCTTGAAAAAGTCAATAAATGGTGCGTAGAGGCTCCGAGCATTAGTACAATATCCATGTTATGACATCTTTATTCACAGAATTTTCACGCCTCATGAAAAGTGTTTGTTTGGTGGAATTTTGAATGCGTAATTCTATTCGACATACTTTTAAATGATGAAAATCTCTAAACCGATCTCTTTTGCACCAAACTTGATCTGATGCAGGCAGGCTGTTCAGAAAATACTTCACTTTAATAAATGGAAATTATAGAATTTTTAGTAACCAAACAATGCAAATTCATGCACCTTCAGGCAAAATAATGAAAAGAGAAAATAATTTCTTTTACACCCAGCATATAAACCAAACCTTGGATCATTCGATTATCACCTTTTCCATTTCATGATGCAATTTTTTGGTGCCAGCAATTTCAACTATATGATGGTGATCAAAACGGGTGACCAGAGCTTTTGCATCTGAAGATGGATCCAATACAATCATTCAAATGGTCTGTACGAATCGTTATTGTTTTTTAGTTGTCGTAAAATAATATTTAATTTTTTTTTAAAAAAAACAGAAAAGATTTTAAAGTTCCCCTTAATGTGAAGGTTTATAAACGTTTCAATGGTAAAAATTCTGGAATGGAGATGACGATTTACACCGTTTCTCACTTCATTGTGAATGATTGCAATTCAGTTTTGAATTAAACAAATAATTTTAGAATAAAATTATAATTATATAAAAAAATGTTCGAAATTCCAACTGTCAGAACGAAGATGAACTTTTTGAGGTGATACAAAATGCGCAACGACGGATTACACCCGAAAACTTTAACATATTTTATTTGCGTATGTGTGACTTTATTGTTAGGTGTCGAAAGAACGAAATGATTAACAATGGTTAAATAAAGTCTTTAAATGTTGCTTAGTTTTTTCTAAAGAATGTATATTTAAAGAAATGTATTTTTTTAATTTTAAATGACTGTGATTAAAATAAGAAATAAAATTTAAAAACTATATATATTTTTTAGAAAAAACTATGTTACATCAAAAGACTTTATTTAACCATCGTGAATGATTTCATTGTTTCGACACCTAACAATGGACTCCCATATTCCCCCAAAAAATTATTAAAGTTTTCGGGTGTAATCTGTCGTTGCGCATTTTATTTCGCCTCAAAAAGTTCATTTTCATGCTGACCGTTGGAATTTTTAAAAAAAATTTTTATATAATTATAATTTAATTCAAAAATAATTTGTTTAATATAAAATTTAATTGTAATAATTCACAATGAAAAGAGAAACTGTGTACCTTTTCAATGTTCGCCCACTGGTTTGACATCGTATTTTATTATAATGAAATTTTTAAAAAATCAAGAATCACTTGAATAAAACTATTAAAACTCATAAATGAGGGATTTATAAATTATTTATCAAGTAATATTTTTAATTTTTATGTGATTAATTATACAGTACTTGATGATAAATTGATACAAATCATAATGAAAAATCTCAACTACTTTATATTTAAAAGCGGATTCCAGAAATGTATCATTTGGGGAAACCAACAATTCCGATTCCTCATCCTCTTTTATCATACCCATCTGTCTTTCTATATAAACATATCCATATTCTGGTTCAACCATAAAATCAAAACATTTTACTTTTTCTTTCAACTCAAAAAAAACTAATAAACTTTTATATCCGATTTATCAATTAATTTAAATCTTTTAATTTAAAATTGTTTTTTAACAACTTATTATCGTTTTTTTCTACCTAATAGAAAAATAATATATAAAAAAAATAATATTAAAAAAATATTTTTTATATAAATAATAATATAATTAAT
>MQRK01229883.1:12309-24845 GCA_001938485.1 Girardia tigrina
GTGTTGACAACATGGGGGGATATTTTGATTAAAAATAAAATGTTATTATTTAAAAAAATCGATTTACATTTTACTTTAATTTTGACCCGTTTCATATCGAACAACCTAATAATAAAAGAGTTATTATTATTAAAAACCCAAAAAAGATAAAGATAAAATTGGCTTGAATCAGGATAGGGAAGGGATAAATGAGAGGATAATTGAAAGAAAATGAGAGAGCTTTTAATGAATTCAAAAATGAAGTTAGATTATGGCATATTTAATAACAGACCAAGTATGAAAGCAAACATTGATGGTGGATAAGTAAATTGTTTATTGGACACCGGAGCCCGAATAAATGTACTAAATCAGAAAATTGTTGCATAAATAGGGATTTTAGTGGATAATAAAGCAGTGACAGAAGTAGTGTGTGCCAATGGAAGTTGAATGGAGGTTATGAGTTTATGCAGATTAGAGATTATTTGGAGAAATATCAGAATAGATGTAGTATTTTATGTGGCAAAGACAGTATTTCCATCAATAAATTTAAGAATAAAAATAATTGAGGCTTTGGATTTTGAATTAAATATCAGGGAGATGTTAAAATAATAGAAGACAGATTGATTAACATGCCAAATATATGGAGATATGCGCGATAGATCTATATATAAGTAAAAATCAATATACCGAAGAAAAAAGGCTACAAAATTACTTTACGAAACCTTAATTACAACTACAGACTGGTACAAGGTTATACAATCACCTAGATAAATTCTGAAATATTTTCTCGCCTGGTAAGGGAGACATTGGAAAAACGACTTTAGTTAAACACGAAATAAAAAAAATGGGGAACAAATTCTTCAAAAACTTTCGTCGACAATCGACTCATTTGGAAAGCATATTGATGAAGCTATAATGAATTTAGAGAACGATGGAATTATAGAGAAATGTTCATCACCGTGGAATACGCCGATGGTTTGCGTATAAAAAATAGAAAAGAGAGAAACTCGGTTGTGCCTGGATTTTAGGCTATTAAATCAGGTAACGGAAAGACCAGCTTTTCCTATACAAAACATCAATTAAATGTTAGAATCTCTAAATGGTATAAAATTGTTTAGCGCTATAGATTTAGGCAATGTATGTTATCAGGTAGAGTTGGAAGAAGGATCGAAAATAAAAACGGCATTCTCGACTAAGACAAGACAATATTGTTTTACCATGATGCCGTTCGGAATAGTGACTGCACCAAAACGTTTCAAAAATTAATCACAAATACTTTAAAAGAGATTCTGTGGAAGGAAGCCCTAGTATATTTAGATGATATTTTATTATTTTCTGAAACAGAAGTACAACATTTTGAGAGGCTCGAAAGGTTGTTATATAGACTACGAATAAACCAAGAAAATATAGATTATTTAAAAAGAGCTTAAGTTTCTGGGCTACATTGCAAAAAGATACAGTATAAAAAACAGATCTAGAGAAGGTTAAAACATTTCAAGATTTCAAGAGGCCGAACTGTAAAAAAACTACGTACTTTTTACAGGATTGTGCAACTATTATAGAAAATTCATTAAATTAAGATTTTAAATTTTCGCAATTATTTCCGATAATTTTTATTTATTCTCTTCAAAAGAAGATCAATTTCGCCGACTAATGATTATTCAAAATCAAATCACTAAATATCAACGTAATCAAATTTACAAGTCACAATTATGATTTAATTGATTGATTTAAACAAAATCAACCTTTCAAAATTTATCACTTCACAATAATAAATTTTTTTACACTAAAATTTACAATAAAAATTTAAATGTTAAAGTAAATTTCTTTTTTAAAAACAATTTTTTTTAATAAATTTCACAATTCGGTTCGTTGATTTGACGCGAACACAAAGAACTCGCTGTATTGGTCAGAATTTCCTACTGAAGCATTTAATATGTTGAAGGAAGTGCTGTCGACTACACCAGTAGTATGTTATCCAGATTTCTAGAAATAATTCAAATTAGATATCGATGCTTCATTTGACACAATAGGTGCTGTATTTGTACAGCTAAATGACGATGGAAATGAATAAGTAATTGTGTATGGGTCTAAGACGATGTCAAAACATGAGATTGTCTACTGTATTACGAGGAAAGAGCTACTAGCGATTTTTCACTTAACCCAAAATTTTAAACACTATTTGTACGATGCCCGATTTAAATTGAGAACAGAATATAATGCAATAGAATTTATGATCACCACAAAAAAGCAATAACATCCCAATTTAAGAATTGGATGAATTATTTAAGTAGTTAAGATATGGATTTGAAACACCGAAAAGGAACACTACATCAGAATGCAGATGCGTTGTCACAGAAAGATTGTATGACAGTGTCTTTTGATACACGAACATTCTAAATCAAAAAGGCCACGAACTAGAATGCTGGCGTTAAATGAGGACATTCCACCAATTCCGCGAGAAAATCAGAGAAATATGTTTAAAATTGGTCGAAGATAAGGTTGTTGAATAGAAAAGAAGAAAGGGGTGTATTTGAACATTAATTGATAATATCTGGATACCAAAATACTCTAGGAAAGATTTTATCACATGGTTCCACCAATTTCTGTGTCATGTGGGACTCGATAAGACGTACAACTTCATGAAAAATGAATATGATATGGAAGAAGTTGTAAAAGTACAAGTAATTGTTTAGAGTTGTGTAACATATAAAACATCAAAAACAAATACCGGAGCCACCAAAGACACAATAATAAACTTGGTTTCCAAACAGCCTTTCGAAGATATTTATATTAATTTTTGTGGGCCTTTACCCGTTATTATAGGAAAGAAGTACATTTTGGGCATTATTGATAGATTCAGCCGATACATCATACTAACAGCCGTGAGCAATCAAGATGAAGGGATAGGGATGAATAGGATTCAGCAGAAGTGGATATTCAGATTCTGTGCACCAGGATGCATACATGTGGATCGAGGTAAAGTTTTCGAATCTCAAAGGTTCTAAGAATGTACAAGATCCATTTTAATTGAGAAATAGTTTTCAAGTCTACATCACCAGAATGCTAATGGAATAATCAAGCGCCAATTCCGAACGATTTTTGATGCACTGAATGCCTCTCTGAAAGAAAAAATGGAAGAAACTTGGTAGATTTACTACCAGAAATAGAAATTAGTATGAATACATCCATACAAAAGACGATTGAATGCAGTCTGGTAAAAGTTATTATGTGAAAAAGGATAACACTAGATGGTTCGCGTCATTATGAGTTAGACAACTAGGAATTAATTGAAAAAGTCCAAATAATTGAAACAGAGTCGCCAATATCAGTAATACTGAGGCGCGAATTTTTTAAAGAAGGTGATTTAGTTTTAGTAATAATAGAAAACAGACAAAAAGGAATTGACCGGTATGAAGGGTCACACGAGATAATTAAAAACCACATGATCGTTGTGTAGAAATGAAGAATAAGACGGGTCGAATTATTTGTAGGAATACAGAATGGCTAAAAGCCTTTTAAAGAAGGGGATGTAAGGATGACTAATTATAAACAATCAATATTATATTAAATACACATTGATATTTATATTTAAAAAAAGGATTCCCAATATTTGTATTAATTCTGCTCTATGTTTGTTTACATAACATGGTATTATTTGGTATTTCAATAAATCATTGGTGATTACATGTTTTTCAAATTCTTTAATTATTTTTTCCAATGTTTCGGTTAGAATGTCTTCGATTTGCTTTTGGATTGCTACCGTTAATCCATCAATTGTAGTCGAAAAAGTACAAAAAAATATGTTCTTAACATAGCCCCACAAAAAGAAATCTAGCGGATTTAAATTTGTCGAATATGGTGGCCAATTCATTCCTTTTCCAGTGAATTTTTTGCTATCTAGACAGGTAACTCTTCCAAAAAAGTGTTCACGAATTAAATCGAATATATCAGCTGTTCTATGGGGTCGTGCACCATCTTTTATGAACCAATATCCATCAATTTTGTCCAAATCATAAGCGTTTGGGATGAAAAAGATGCAAAAAAACTTCTTTGTACGCAAAAACCTTGATTAATCCCATGAAAAAATACGGACCAATAACTCCAGTTGGTGACAATGCGCGCCAAACAGTCACGCGTTTGGGAAATGCAGGATTGGCAATCATTAAATATGGATTTTCGGTTCTATATAAGCAATAGTTCTGCTTGTTTACGTATCCATTAAGGTGAAAATGCCCCTCGTCCGAAAAACAGGTTCGATTTAGGTACAATTTACCCTATATCATCAAACTCGAGATTATTTTTGCAAAATTAAATCTTGTTTCTTCGTCTATTTGTAGCAGTGGCTGCAAAACTTGAATTTCGTAGGGAAACAAGTGCAATTTCATCTTCATAACTCACCGTAGTATTGTCCTTGGTAAACTAAGTTAAAGTAAGGCTTTAACTTACAATGTTTAAGGCTACTCTAGTAGGAGAAAAATGTATACTCTCCCCACGTGACCCCCAGGGGAGAGGTCGTTACCATGGCAACGGTTACCATAGCAACGGTCGCGGTTACCATAGCAACGGTCGCGGTTACCATAGCAACGGTCGCGATCACCTTAGCAACGGTTCCAGTTCACTTGGAAACGCTTCTGATTGGTTCCCGGTTCCTTAGCAACGGTTTCGGCGCCCCGGGTAACGGTAACTAAGGGACGTTTTTCATTAGCAACGGATACAGTGATCCTAGGCGGTTGTAACCATGGTTACGGTTCCCGTATTCATAGCAACCGTGACCCCGCAACTAAAGACCGTAGAAAAAAGTGCTAATCGATTACTGCACAGTTCTCAGAGGTGCTAAGGAATATTTTGAAAGTGCTAATCGATAGTGCACATTTTGCCGCACATTTCTAATGTGCTAGCACAGTGCTTTTTAAGTTGCACATGTGCCAAAGTGCAAAAATCAATACATCAAATTTTTTTAAAAGTACTAGTGTCAAAAATCGATATCATGTGTTTGATGCACATTTTGATTCTCTATCTGAATGTGCAATTAGAAATTTCATATATTGATTACTTTTTCCTATGATTAGCATAATGTGTAAATTTAAACAAAGTACACATCGATTTTAGAGGTACAAGCGCGCAGAATATCAAAAAAGTGCTGATGCACTTGAATAGTAATCCACATATGTACATTCAGATTCCATATCAACATTTTCATAAGAGCGATGATAAATTGATTTTTTCGAACATTTCTGAAATTATAAAAAAGTGCTCAAAAATCTAATGTTTCGTATATATATGAAAACCATATGATGTATGTATGTTATTAACCATCATACAATATACTTCATGAATCGCTCAATGTACCTCATCATCAATCACAAGTACCATGGTTACCGTAACCAAGATACATAACATTTTGGTATTATATATAAAAACAATCAAAGACACCTTAGAAATCATCATCGCTACCTTAAAAATCATGGAATACATGTTAAAAGCATCAAAATTACACAGTGTGCAAAAATCAATACTGCACATGTTCTGCTTAAGTGCACATGTGCTAATCAATACTGCACTAAGCCTAGGCTGCCTAGGCTGCACATTTGCAGCCTAATTAAGCTTAGTACAAGTGTGCAAAATCAATAAGTTCACAATTTTACAAAGTGCAATGTATTCATGTTTTAATATAATATAGTGTAAAGTGGTGCAGAATGTCCACAGTGGTGGAGAATGCCCATATGGTATAGCTAGTGAAGCAAGCAAAATATCAAAAATCTCTCTGAACACATGGATAGTAACCCAAAGGTAGATAGACGAAATATGATCTTAGATTCTCGAAAAAACGCACATATATTGATTATTGAGATGTTGTGTTTTATAGTGTAAAGTGAGAGAGAACTTTCATTCTTGTCGAACTTTCCAAATTTCGTTAATCTTTGGCTGGACTATATTAGCTGTTACTGGATTAAAAAATTTTCTCTATTTACAACAAATTGAACTTAAAAATAAATGAATTAATATGAATTAAAAGCTAAATAACTTTAATAAAGTTAAAGTTTATAAAAGCATTTAAAGTTTTTATTAAATAAAATAAAATTCCTAAATAAATTATAATCTGAAAGTTTTTAGAAATACTTATTTATAAGTTTTAAGAACCGCACATGGAAACAAAAAATAATTAGCATAGAAGTAATGCGAATACATAAAACAATTACAAACTATATAAAAATTACCCGGTGATATTTTTTACCATGGAATTTAGAAACCTATTTTTGAAGGCTTTTTCATCAATTAATTTTATCTTATCTTTGCACGTTTAATCAATTTCGATGCCAATAAAAGATAATGGGAAAATTTGATCAAACTGGTAAATCGAAAAATCTTTTTACAAAAAACGTTTTACGATTATCCGCATATGTTGAACTGTATTACATAGAAACCTTTTGGTTTTTTCCTTTCATGCTTTATAATAAATTTATGATTTTATTGGTAACTATTTAATTGCGAAATGGTTTTAGTAAATTTTTTTTGTATGAAATTTTCCCTTCTACAAAAATTTCCAGAACACTACATTATCGGCACCTGAGACTCTCCTGAGAGTTCTCTGTGAGAAACATCCATGACAGTGATCCGTTTTGAGCTAGAGTTTTCCAGCAAGGAGTTATACACCCTGGAAGATGTAGCAAAATTGGTTAAAACAATAATTAATTATTAGGTGTACAACTAATTAATTTCGTATTTTTTTCACTTTTATACTTAAATAAATGGTTTTTTTAACAAAAAAATACGAAATTAATTAGTTGTACACCCAATAATTAAAAACTTATAGTGATTCATTCAGTAACCACGAAATAAACGTCGCGTGATTATTTACTATGAATAATCATGAGTAAGCGCGATCGGTTTTACTTGTCAAAATCGGTACAACATGAACACACCACACATTCCAGCGAATTAAAAAGAAAAATCGTTATTAAAGACAAATCCGAAACGACCACGATGACACTACATCCTACATCGGCCACACTACATATGCAGCGGCCAGGTGAGCCAAAAACAGAACCAACAAAACAATGAAATTAATAGCGTAGATATGCACAGACAACCTCTGTTGAATAATACTATCATTTAGAAGAATGCAATGCGAGCAAAACCTCTAGAACAAACTAGCGATTAGAACAGAATTAGAAGAGATTCGAATATAATCAATTTACGAACAAGACAAACGACTGATCACCAGTAATTTCGTATCAGCAGGCGAAACCACGAATAAATTTGAAATTTACGATTTACACAAACCTTTCTCCGGAGTCCAGAAACTTACTAAATGTAAATTTTATGTGTTTTGGATTTAAAATAAATGTATTATTACCTAATAAATCATTTCATTAATTTTTGCAAATAACTGAAATTAATATTACTGCTGAAAGCATCATTGTCACTTCTTTTTAGTTTCAGATTTGTCGTCGTCGTTGTCGTCATCTCCGTTCCTAATGAGACAGACCCGAATAGAATAAAGAGGAGAGATAATGAATATGCCGTCGTCGAAGGATAAGAGAATTACTCAGTCTGTGTGGAAAATTAGAATACCCATGTGAAGCGTGGGGCCTGAGAGGCTGCACTTGTCGCGCGGACGTACGCCTGGAACCACGCCGTTTTTCCTGCCAAAATGGGCGGACAGAGCCGACTCCAATAAAAATCAAATTATCGGCTTTTGATGGCGCATCTTGAAGTAGAATAGGGCCGCCATCTAGCCCACGTGCGCTGCAGTTTGGATCGCTGCCGTTGATAACTAAAGTACCGCGAGTCTAACAGACATGCGCTCGATCGAGCTCGATAATTCGTTTTAATTTCACTCGGAACGTGAGCGACTTTGACTCAGATAAATTCATTCCAGTGTTTATAAGATTCAAATTCGTGAAGAAAAATCTGTATTTATTTCATTAAAACAACATATATGTTTCTGTTTATTTCCATTATTTACACAATTTGATAATTGTTAATAGTTTTTTTCTAAGTATTTTTTTGGAAAATTTTTGTAATTTCAACAACGCGTGCACAAGAAAAAATATATATATATATATATATATATATATATATATATTTATTTTGATCAAAAACATTTAAATTGTGATTTACTAAAAAAATTTTACTGTGCAAAAGAAAATATATACATATATTCTTATTTTGATGAAAAAAAATTTTAATTGTGATTTACTAAATGACTACACCATTTATATTGACAAATTTTCCGATAAGCCAATAGAAAGAAATAAAACCGAAATCGGCAATCATGGAAATCAATAATTGTAAAATGAAAGTCTATAGATTGAATCAAGAATCATGCGTGAAATATCCAACACGGTCAAATGACTGGCTGCTGATTTATAGATATGAGTCAACTTGTGTTTGAAATAAAGATATCGAAATATTGTAATATGCAGACATGTCTTAATTTCACTTGTGTTTGAGAGAATTATCATTATTAATGTGTTTTCTCGGTTGAAACCGTTAATATATACAGTTAAAATTAGTCTCTCATAACTATGTTGAATAAATCTTTAAATCGATAATATTCGTGAATAATAATAACGTTGAAAACTAATAATGAAAAACAACCATGTTAAATTGATATTCATATACTAATTATGTTGAATTAATTTCAGATTAGTTTGTAAATAATATTTTTACAAGTTAATAATTTTCTTATAGATGAACACACATGGTTCCTTCACACAAACAGTATGAAAAATGGATCTAGGAGCCTGATGAATTACATATTATAGTATGATGAGGACAAAGTGCAAAATCTGGGATGTCGCTTCGAGACACCCTCAATAATACGATATCAATGCCACAAGTCAGACAAGCAGGAGAGAGACAAACAGAAAGTAGAGTAACATATCATATATGAGACACATTTGTAGATAAAGCGAAGTGCACTGCGTTAACAGAATCGTCAGAAAAGAAGGAAACAATTCACATTACCATGAGAGATGCATACATTGGGAGAATATACAGTTGAATAATTAATAGTAACAAAATCAACCCCGAGCGACGCTCAGCAATTTTTGGAGGCCCATTGTCCTTCCCAACTAAACTGAACCTGAAGGCCATCCAAACCTGACACTACTTGTTAGATGTCAGGCAAGGGAGATGCGTCCTAACAAAATTAATAAAATCAATTGCAAAATACATCGGGTCGTGGTTGACCCTTATCAACCACTGGGGGCTCACGAGCTGACAAAAATGTTATAACTGAAAGGGGTTGTGACATATTAATAACATCAGAAATTGATTCCATCGCAGTCCAGGTCCTCAGCTACCTCATCATATTTTCAAGTCATGAACTTTAAAATATATGTATTGAGTCTTAATTGTGTTTTCTTTCTTCTATATACATTGATTCTATATACATCATCAATTTAGAAAAAAAATCAATTAACTAACTATTGATCCAATTAGAAAGCGAACGAAAATAAGCGAATACAAAAAAGATTTATTAAAAAACATTTTTTCATATTATTTATATTTGTACATAATTTACCAAACCAACCATTCTTGAAATTTTATATGTAACTAACTTAAACATTGAATCAATTTATCAATAAAAATATCTCACAAAAAATAAAATTGAAATATTTATGTAAGATTTTCAAAAAAATTAGTCTCTCAATTTAATCAGTCATTACGTCATATCAATAAAATTTGGTTTCTTTATTATACATGATACTGATCATCTGTATTACTTAATAAGATTCTGTCCTTATGGATACACCACCAACTATCCGTGAAATAATTATTAAAAAATATCATGAGAAGAAGACACAGATTCAAATTTCATTGGATACTGATATCCCTCGATCAACGATATCGGGTATCATAAAAATATACAAAGAAATCGGTCAAATTGGAGCGCAACGAAATGGAAAATGTGGTAGAAAAAGAAAACTATCTGATCGAATTGACAGGGCACTTGCGAAGCAAGCTTTGATAAATCATAAAGCAACCTCAAGGACAGTACAAATTTCTGTTGGTTTGAATGCCAGGAATGTGAGTCTCTATACCATCAAACGATCATTAATAAGAAGTGGTTTATCTTCATACTGACCTCTAATATCACCTTCACTGTCTAAGCACCAAAATGATGTACGATATAAATGATGTAAATTGTACGAAAAGGGGGATGTTTTTCTTTGGAAGAAGGTAGAATAAATAATCGTTATATTATATAATAATTTTTTTCATTAAATTTTAGGTTCTTTTTTCCGATGAATCTGATTTTGATATATGTCCTCCACGAGCACAATATATAAGAAAAAGAAAAGGCCAACTAATTCAAAATGAACACACAAGGCAACATCGACCATTTCTTAAACTAATTATGGTCTGGGGCTGCTTTTCAAAAAAATGGAACAGGAGCCATAGAAATAGTTAAAGGAACCATGAATTCAGAAAGTACATAAATATCCTTAAAAAGAACTTATTACCCCTAATGAATGAACGTCATTCATTTGGGATTGATATTTTTCAGCAGGATAATGCTCCGTGTCATAAGTCCAAGTCTGTGACTTCATTTTTAGAAAGCCAGAACATTGCTGTCTTAAAATGGCCTACATATATCCCAGATATTTCTCCAATAGAGAATTTTTGGGATTTTGTCAAAAGAAAAGTTCACATTGTGCATATAAATACCAAAGAAGAACTCATAAATACAATAAAAGATATATTGGGCAATGATCCGGACATCAAGGCTGCTTGTCATGGTCTCATCGATGGTATGCCTCGACGAATTCAAGCTTGTATTGATGCAAAAGGAGGACCTATAAAATATTAATAACCGTTATTCAGTCTGTCTTTTTCTAATAAAATTTTATTAGGATAATAATAAAAAAAAGCACGATAAAAAATGTTTTAATAATGTAAGAAAGAATTCTTTAAAAAGATTGGTAAATAACAGAGATTTCAGAATGTGAAATGCTGAAAATAAAACTATTATTTTGTTGCGTATATTATTTAATAATATTTAATAAAAGTATTTTATAAAACAATGTTTTAATTAATTAAAGTTACATAGAAATCATCTCCGCACTGGAATTGCTGAACATACTCAATCAAGTAGAAATAGTTCGATATTGAGCCATATTAAAAGATGTAAAGGTAATCTTATGGATTACAATAAAGATTTTAAAGTGATTTTAAATAATTTTGACACAAATAATGAAATGATTATTGCTGAAGCATTGTTAATAAAGCTTCATAAACCATGCTTAAACGTTCAACGTGATTCATCTAATCATATTAAAGTTTTTAAAATATTTTTAAATATCATTAAAATACTTTTTTTAAAAAAAAGAAAAAAAGGATGTTTTTGAGACGTATGATGTAATAGTTTTCCAACTATATAAATAGTAATTAATCTCTTTATTTCATTGCACTGAAGATGCCGAAATGGTGAAACGCGTATGTATTGCGAATAAATTTTATATTCAAAAATAACTTTTCTTTTCGTTATTGTAATGGAAAATTGGTGCGAATAGATCTCTATCTTCCATTAACTGAATAAATTAATATACACAAACAAAATAATCTGAAAAATTTATTGTTTAGAATGATCAACATACGTTTGTTTCAGGATTATTGGTTTTAGTGGTATGAAATAAATAGATTGTTTTCTGGAGTCCCCTATTTAGTATATTCCTGTACCAATAAAAATGTGTCAACTGAAATCATTAACCTGAGATTTACTGAACAAATGTTGATTCCATGTTTAGACCGCTATTAAACATTCATGGGGTGAAACTCACTATGCGAGTGGTTTAGATGTCGGTAGATTGATGAAAATTCGTCAGGGTGAGTGCCATGTGAGAAGAATTTTCAGTACCGACTAAACCTGAAAACCCGATAAATGATTAGTGCTCCGGTTGGATGCGTCACAGTTAATGATATGGAAATCGATTTGTTGATTTTCTCCATGCGACAAAGATCCGCTGACATCGACTGGTACCGTATATCCACTTACTAGTTTGGGACGATAGAAATCTATTATGTGGTCACATTGTGATACCCGTAACAACATACATAAAATTGACATTGTCGTGCTTTAAACAAAACATATACACTGGTTACAGAATTGAAAGACGGATCAATTAAATGAAATTATAGATAAAAGTCAGACATAAAAGTTTGAATTACCAGTATGATAGTTAAATATAATCATAATAAACCGTAGCTTAAGATATTTTGGAGGTAGACAAACGCTTCATTAATTGTTATGCTATAACTGGATGTTATCACTATGAATTTCGCTGACAGAAAAGCCGAGATAAATTAGAATTTCCTCTTTGAATTAGATGAGTTCTGGTGGATTGCGTCCCGATACACGAACCAATTTCCTAGAATACTGCAACCAAAGCGTTCCGAATCTCAGGGTCTCCAACATTGGATTTTGGATAACAACACGTCGAATTTAATTAATAATCCAGCGAATTTAATCGTATTGATTAATTTAATTAATCAATGATTTAATAGTTATATTAATTCACATATTAATATATATATATATATAT
>MQRK01229891.1:13421-32005 GCA_001938485.1 Girardia tigrina
CTAGCGTTATCATGAAGAAAGATGGGACTTTTTCGATTGACCAATCCCGGACAAAGGGTTTTCAATTTTTTATGCATTTCATCAATTTCATGACAGTACCTCTCCGCTGTGATTGTTTCCCTTGGATTCAAGAAACTATAGTGGATGATTCCAGCATCACACCACCAAACTGTCACCGTAACCTTACGGGGTGTTAGTTTCGGTTTTGGAAATTGTTTCGGTACTTGATCTTTGTCCAACCACTGTGCAGATCGACGTCGGTTATCATACAGCATCCATTTCTCATCACAGGTAACAATACGATTAAGAAATGGATCGTTTTTATTGCGAAGATGATTGGCAGAACAAATTTCATAGCGTCGGTTCTTTTGATTTTCATTCAAATCATGTAGAACCCATTTATCAAGTTTCTTGATTTTTCCAAGTTGTTTTAAATGATCCAGGACTGTTGAATGACTAATGCCCAATCCATCTGCAAGTTCTCTGATTGTTGTACGCGAATCTGTTTCCACCATTTCGCACAATTTTCAAATAAAAATTAAGTAATAAAAAAAAGTAATTAAAAAAAAAATTAAAAAAAAATTAATTAATTAAAAGTAATTAAGTAATAAAAAAATAAGTAATTAAACGTTAATTTTTGTAAATTGACCAATTTTAAATTTAATTTTTTTAAACAGTTAATCTTAAATTATTATTCGATCAGCGTCATAATATTAAAATTGACATTAATAGAGCACAAAAATTTAATACCGTACAGTGCGATTATTCAAAAGGTATGTTTTTTTCATAAGTCCACCTAAAATTATTATAAAATAAATGTATAGAGAACGACGATAAAGGCGTTAAATTTTAGCACACTTAGTTTACTGACCGTTTTAGTTTATTTACTTCCGTATTAATTCATAGCATTTTGGAATTAATAGAACTGGAACTTTCATTATAAAACTAATCAAAATTTTACTAGGTAAGAATTATTACTATTCAGGCGGCCTTAAATGTTAAGACAATTGCATGAATTTATTCTGCATTTAAATTGGGTACGTTTATTTAAGAGGGTGAATTTTTTTAGATGCGGGGTAACAAAGGGGTTTCGTTTAATCGAAATGGTTCGCTAATTCTATAAAATACGGAAATTAATTCTGAATCAATTTTTGTAAAAAATCATCTTATTTTAATACTCGTTTTTTGTTCTAAAATAAAATTCTGCTCATGTTTGTCAATTTAATTTTTATATCGACAAACTGTACTTCCAGTCCCTGCCACGATACTCATCTTTACGTTATTGTGACAAATAAGATAATATTCAGTGGAAAATCACAAGGAATATTTTTGATAGTATATTTTCATCTTACTTAGATAAGATGCTTTTCATCATTATAATCAACATCTTTAATCGATTTAATAATTCTGATTTTTGGGATTAAATTGATAAAGAACATTAATTTTTTTTCAATGAAAGCTAAGTTTAAGATTTTTGTAAAGAACAATGCGAGTAAAATGAATGAATAATGTTCTCTCCACCCAAGAAAAGAAATATCAATAATTTTTCTGGTAATTGTTCTGGGTATACAAAAAATTGTTTGTGATGTGGTTCTGTGTACGCAAGTCTTATTTAATTGTTTTTATTTAATGTTTTGGTCTGTCATTCACTGACTTTTATTTCCAAACACGATAAATTACAGTATTTATTCTTATTGTTTACTGTATAAATATTCATATTGATGTTTATATTTTTCTTATTTATGATGAATTCTGTACTATCGCAATCTTATAAAATTTTAATTTTACATTGAATTCTGTGAACCTTTTTTTCAATCATATCTAATAGTCTAGATCATCAATCATAATCCGTTTGTTTGGTTTCCTATTCATTTTACTCTGGTCGTATTATATGTTAGAAAGAGCAGTCAGAATTTAAATCTTTTATTTTAAATTTTAAGTAGTTATTTATTACATTTTAGAATTTAATTATCGTTTTTATATCAGTTTTAAATGTAAATTAATTTTAAACCTTAAATCAATATATAATGAAATTTTTTTTATTATTATGACACTCATAATCTTTAAAACCCTTCACACTAACTGTGGTAAATACATAAATCCGCTAAACAAGCGCAATTTGATTTAGTATACGCTTCTGTACACTTATTTTTAGATGATTGCATTGACAGTCTTGTGTTAATTGGCAAACAAATGCAATTTTAAACAACTTGATGTCATAAGTGACTTAGAACAAAAGAAAATTTAATTGTAAAATATTTTATATTACACAATTTTGTCAATTTTATCATATATAAAATTGAATAGTTAGGTGTTATAGAAAAAAATTATATTTAATTATTAATCAGCATAACTCCTATGGCATATTATTAGAATTAGAGTTAAATGAGATTATTTGCGTTTTCTGGCTGTGTTCAGGCATAATAGTCTTTGTGAATGTAAACTAATCATTTAATACAAATAAAATTATTGTAAACAGTCGAATTTTCGAAATTTATCTATACAACCCCTATATTTAATTTTTAACGTAGGAATCAGAATAATCATTCAAGAGTATTTATTCATAGTTAACCCGGTAAATCATATATGAAAGTCAATAGTCGGTAGATTTTCTTAGCGACGAATTCCTTTTATATTTCTAATTCTTAATGATAAAAATAAAAATGATGTTCATGTGCAAAATTTGACCAAGTACTAAAATTTTAGTGTAATCATTAATTGATTCAAAATACTTTTTCTTTAAATATTTTTAGATTATCTGTAACGCATCAAATCAAATCTTTCGATAATTTATTTTAATTTTTTGGTTATACTAGTAGATATTTAATAAGATATTTTATTTTTTTACTTGTTTGATTACAGGGAAAATATTTTAAATGAACAAAATTTATTTTTGAATTTTCAGCATTTAGGTATTATAAAGCGCAGTAAAGAAATTCGACAGTCAATTGATGTAATAAACAATACAGATTTTATCAAATCTTTTAAAGCCAGCGTTAATAATAGTAACAATCATAAAACTATTAAATCCACCTCAAATATTTTTCACCGTGATTTGCAAATTGAAAAACCTTTTTCCTCATTACCAGAAGCAATTAAACCGAATGTCAAATCAGAATCTAAAAATGATAGCATCATATCAAAAGAGAGCTCAAATTCAACTAGTACAATACAACATAGACAACTGGTAGATCAACCAAAATCACCTAAACAAATACCACAGAAACAAGAGTTAGTTAAAGAAAATCTCAATCAATATTCAGAAAATAAACGGAATATAAAACCAACTAACAAATCACAAACAATTATTAATGAAGAAATTCACCAAAATCCCAATTTGAAAAAACCTCAGTAATATTTAGGACCATTTTACAACAAGCTTATGTCATTTTCATTTAGAAATCATATCAGTAATCATTTGACATCAGACCATTGTGTCAACTCAGATGATTCTATTCCTAATATCATGCCTCCAAAGAAACCGACAATCGATTCTCGTAAGTGATGTTTAAATAAAAATGATATACAATCATTACCGGATTTTAGAAAAATCTGATATTAAAAAATCGACATTGTTACCAACTCCAATGGTGACAACGAATCCAACAACGATCAACCCAATAATAACAACGACAACACCTGCAATAACCAGTTCAACCAATGTTACCTCATCAACAGCGTCTTCATCTACGATAACCAAGAATTCTGAAGAATTCAATGCTCGGCTCAAAGAAATTAAGGTGTGGATAAGTTCATTGTCAGTGGAAATGGGAATGAAAGTCCGGGAATTCATTAATAAGTCCGAAAAGTGCAATGTTGTCTCGGTGAATTTGCTGAAATTGAAACCGGCCACAATAAACGGACTTCATAAAATGATGAATGAACCGCCCGTGAAAGGTGCATTGATAAAAGGTTATTACAAGCCAATCGTATGAAAAAAAAAATCAATAATCGATTGTTTTCTCCATAGAAAACGACCCGGCAAATTTGCGAGAGTTCACAATCGAGGACCGAATGCAACTCAGTCAAGATCTTCGACAACTCGGCGAGAAATGTTCGGAGAAAATACTCAATATATACAAGAAAACCGAAGACGTCCGGTCGTCCGATGGAGAGTGTGAAATCGATTTTCAAACAATGAAGCTTGTGACTTTGCACAGTTTACGAGAATTTGCCGACAAATGTTTGCAAAAGAAACGCGAAAAACAACTCAATAAAGGTGCCGGTACATCAGGTCAGCCAGGTTTTCCTTATAACAACGAGAAAAAGTTAATAAGATTGTTTTGAATTTCATGAAATCGTATTAAGCTCGAAACAGTTGTAACACTTTGCGTTCCTCTTTGAAAAAAAATCTTTCAAATCAAAATTTAAAAAAATATTATGATTGGATAATTATTTTAATAATTATGGCGATGTTAATGACCCGCGCGGGGGTTCTGAACTATGGAGAGTTAGTTGAATTTGGCTACGATAATAAGAGGCGACAGAATAAATAAAAGATGCCAGATAGTGACCACTAATTTACATAAACTCGTTTTCTCGCGGACTTTCACATCGACAAATAATTGAACGGTCTTCATTCATTTCTCACATAAAAGAATCATCATTCAATAAAATTCATAATCAATAAATTTTATCATTAATTAATTTTTTTTAAACAATTAAGAAAATAAATGTTAGAAAATGCTCGAAACAAAAAGGAGAAAGTGAGACGAAAATAAGTGAACAAATTAAATTTGTAAATTAAAAAATAGAAAATCAAAAAATTGAATTTTTTATATCCATTCTTTATGCAGACAGAACTCTACTTTGCCAACAAAGATTTTAAAATTTAAAAAATTTTAATTTAAAACACCTTAAAAATTAATTTCTTTTTTGACCTTAGCCGTTGGGCCGTGGATGCACCCAATTATAAACAAGCCTTCGCCACATCTCTCTATTTGTAGCTTCTTTTCTCAGACATTCCATACTCAGTCCAGTCCATTCTTCAATCGTCCATCCATTGCCTCTTTGATCTTCCTCTTGGTCTTTCACCTTCCACTCTTCCCTCACCTTTGCTAATGCTTTTTTCTTATTTGATGACCGTAGAATTTCAGCTTCCTTCTTTTGATGTTCTCTTCTAATGATTCCGGTCTTTCACCTAGTATTTCTGTCACTCTCCTCCAAACAAAGTCGTTTGTCTTCTTTTCTTTCCACGTGATCTTCAGCATTCTCCTGTAGCACTTCATTTCAAACGCCTCAAGTCTATCCATACTCTTCTGATTTATTGTCCAACTCTCGCACCCATAGAGGAGTGTTGCCCGGACAATAGCCTTAGTGATTCAATCTGCTCTTGAGATGAATTTCTTTGAGGTTAAAAACTGTGCTAAGCTTAATCATTGCGCTTGTTGATATATCAATCCCGCTTCTGATTTCTTCTTCGCTTCCCCCATTCTCTGTGATAGTAGAGTCTAAATATTTGAAACTCCTTACTTGTTCCAGCTTCTCCCCATCAATGAAAATCTCCAGTTTAACCTCGTTATGGTTTCCTGAAACCATTACTTTGCTTTTTTGTCTGTTGATTTCCATTCCGAAATTGTTTGACGCTTTGTGTAATCTAATAAAAATTAATATAAACTACTTATAATTTATAAGTAGATATCTTGCAATTAATATTGTTCAGGAACTCCGAATTTTCCGTTTTTTCCTATTTTGGGATCTTAAAAATGTTTCTCGATCTAATTTTCATATAATCATTTATTGTCATCGAGAATTAGTAGATGTGCAAATATGGGTGAAAATCGATTGAGTAAAAAGCCTTCAAAAACATGTTTCTAAATTCCATGGATACATATATATTCGTTGAATACCACCACAAAATTCCCAACCAAAAGTTGTGGATTTTGGATATCCTCGTTGATTTTGGCAGTAAAGCATGGATCATCGAAGTCAAAAGCCCATGGGACGCAAATAACCAATTCTTCGAGGCATACACACGAGTCTGTGACACCTACCTCGACGTCCAACTGGACCTGATCGAAACACACAACAAATCCGATGTCATGATCTCCCCTTTTCGCGCTCCCTCCTTCGCGCCATTGGATGGAATGACGTCGAAATACAATCATATGCCACAAGAGCAGCCAAAAGAAGCATAGAAATGTGTGCAAAGCATTACAGCCAACATCTACTCTACATCTCAGACAAGGACATAATTTAAGATGGCAGTGCCTAGACAACATAAGCAGTCACCAAAACCTCTAGTTCACTCTCTTGGAGAGCGTAACTTTTTGCCGTACCTCATAGCGCGTCAAAGGTAGATGCGAAAGCAGCAAATCACTAAAATATGGAGCCTTTTCCAACTGGGTTGGAGACGATTCTTGCATTTGATTTAATTTCATTTAAGCGGTGCTTTTAAATTAAATTAAATATACCTATATAGAAAGTAAGCTAATAAAAAGAATGGAAAAAATGTCGAACAAATGCGACATTTAAATTACCTCTTTTTCTTTTCTTTCCACTAAAACGAAACCGATTTCGTCGCTCATTTTTTCGGTCATATTTTTCCCATCGAGATTATCTCAATCAATTTTTTTCCGTTTGTTAATCGAATCTTCGATAATTTGTCGATGTCTCAATCGATCGACGACCACAGTGACTCTTTTTTCATTGTAAGTGGCAACGGCGACCCGGTATCAATTTCTGTCGTCATTCAATTCGCGGTGATTGAAGCCGATAGAGCGTTGTGAAGAACATGTCGCACAGGGGAGCACCAAAAAACTATCTCAGATTTTTTGGTGACTATTCTTAGTCCGACACGGAAGTTCCGTACAATAAACCGTCGGTGAGGAGAGGAGTAGGTGGTGTTGATTTAATAATCGGTCGATTTCGGCGGCTTCCGACGGAACTGTCTCGATGCGGGTTATCCAGAATGACATCGTCTTTACGTGGAGTCGCTCCGGTTCCTCTGTAAATCCACATTTTGATCATAGAGTGACCGACAAACACACCAATATTTCAGACAAATATTAATTCTTTAATTTATTATTACTAAGTATTTATTCATTCCTTTTTATTTAATTATTATTTATTAATTATTTTACTTTTAATTAATTATTGTATTGATTTTTTTAATTTATTATATTTTAATTTTCTTTTAACAGTTTTAGCTCTGATTTCGTAATAGAGGAAATTTCATTTCGTAATTGAGGAAACATCATTTTGTAATAAAAAAAGTTATAAAATTTCTAAAAAAAAGATTTCAAAAGCGATTTTATAACCATAAAAGTTATTTTACAAAATTTAAGTAAAGTTTTTTGAAACATTTTAGACATCCTTAATGGCAATATCAAACGAAATGATAAAATTAATAGTGGAGGCTTACGATTCGGGTAAATCTATTAAATCGATTGCAGATATTTTTAATAAGCCATACACTACCGTAGCGACGATCATTACGGTATATAAAGAAGGCCGTTATGAGAAAAATTTAAAAGGTGGATAAAGGAAAAAAACATTAAATTCAGAGCAAGCAGCATTTATTAAGACATGTATTGATGATGACTGCGGCATCACCTTAAAAGAATTAAAGCGAAAAATTACCGAAAAATATAATAAAACTGTAAGTGAAAAAATTATCGGTAAATATATTAAAGACTTCTCATACACTTTTAAAAGAGTGACACTTATACCTGCGCGAAGAAATAATTCGGAGGTTGTTGATCAAAGACAAAAATACGCAGAAAGTTTTTATGAAATACTCACTCAATCAGATCCGAAGAATATAATATTCATTGACAAATTGGGTTTTAATGTGATAATGAGGAATAAGATTGGGCGCTCATTGAAAGGAACACCTGCTAGTTATATTGTGCCAGGTATGAGATCTAAGAATATTTCAGTCTGTTGTGCCATGACTTAGCATGGTATTTTAAAATATTTAGTTCAAGATAAGCCCTTTGAAAACAGAAGTTTTTGCAGTTATTTGAAGAAATTTTAGAGCACAACGCCGTAATAGTAATGGATAACGCATCTTTTCATAAGCATGCCATTATCAAAGATATTATTAACAATTCATCAAAAAAGCTGGTTTTTCTTCCACCATACTCTGCGTTCTTGAATCCTATAGAGAATATATTTGCAAAGTGGAAATTACTAGTTGCAGAATCTCGTCCTAATAATGAAGAGCAATTATTGAATAGTATGAGGAATGTTGCTAGCCTAATAAGTGAGGTTATATAGCAATATGATATATAAATTTTTGCCAAAATGTCTACGTTCAGAACCAATTATTGATGGAAACTAAATAAATATTTTATATCAAGTATTGTGACTTTTATTTTATGTTAAAATTTTATGAAGTTTATAAATGAATAATTGAACTTTATTTTTGGTATTTTAATTGCAAAATGACATTTCCTCAATTACGAAATGACAGGTATTTAATTTTTAAAAATTTACACAATCATCAATTTAACATACATAAACTTAACAGCTAGAATCAGAATCGTTTGATGATGACGGATATTTTGTCGAAATATATTGCATCAATAAAAGATTTTATTTTAAAATGGCGTCTTTTAATTTTTAAATTGAAAGAAGTATTCAGTAATGTCAAGGATTCAACATTCGCCCATCTTTCAAAAAAGAAAACAGATTTAAAGACAGGAGAAGTTTGGTTTCTTTTTAAGTGAATAGTGTTAATCCAATGGTGAATTTTTAACAGTTAAATGATCACTTTGTCTGTGTTGTTTTGATGTAGTCATGTCCATTCACCTTATAAAATCGTTTTTTATCCTGAGCTCGCTTCACACGAAATAATTTTCTAGCAGTTGAAATTAATATAACATCTTTCAGTTCCTATCAGATTTTTTTTCTAATAGTAACGAACCTGGATAATATAATATTTTGTTTTATCTTTGAAGCATTAGTTGAAAAATCATCTCTGGGATTCTGCTTCTTTCTTGAATCATTTATTTTTATTTGTGGACATGGAGATATGGTATGATAGCTTAAGTTTAATACATCAACCAATTCCGAAATTCTTACACGGATCTTCGTATGGCAATACATCTATTTCATATTTTCTTTGTTTAAAAATTACTACTTTAAAACAACTAGAATCACTCTTAGTTAGTTCTATTCGGGGAAGCTTGTTCACTGTATATTCTAACAAATATACCCTGTAATTTTCTTTGATAAATATAACGATGTTTCTTACATTTTTTGTATTAGGTTTTTATATGCAAGTAATACTACTGGTGGTAAATCCAATAAAAAATATTGTATAAATATAATCGGGCCTGAATAAATATAATCATTCGAAATCATTATTGTTTGTCAATATAAACACTCCAAGTATCGTCGCTTGTTTATAACACATGTCTATAGTTAAACATTATTGATGTATATATTTATTATTTCATCAAAACATTAAAAAACATAGTAAAATTAATTTACAATATAAAAATAAAAGATTATTCAGTAAAAAGACGCTTCAAAAGTATATATTTTTTAAATTTAATATTATCAAATCGCAACATATAAGTTAGTTTTATATAATTGGAACATATAAATATTAAATTATCTGTGGAAATCTTAATATGTTTTGTTGTGGACGTGTAAATTAAACAAGTTGCATTTACTATGAAATCGAAATTGATTTAAAAAATAAAGTACTGATACACAGAAACTTATCAATTAACAGCTAATAAAAAATCGGATTTTTATAAGACGAACATTGATCAAATTAAATAAATCTGGAAGAGGAAAAAAATCAAGCTTCACTTTACTCTAAGGTTTTTGGAAATTAATTGTAAAGATCATTCAAATAGATCAATGAAGAAAATTCAAAACAAAACTTATTTCCGTTCTTTTTGTTTGAATAAACTCATTTTTATAGTTTCATTTTCACTTTACAACAGAATTTCGCTAAAATGTTACTTCTTCGATTGATCTTTAAAATCCCCTTTATGTGATATACCTCCTTTGCGTCAGCGGTTTGTCCTTAAAACATTTCAAGAATTATGTCTGTTTCAAAATGAAATTGAATAAAAGTTTAGGAGACACAATTCTTTCTTTTTTATTTCCATTATGATACTTAAATTAAAAACATTTAAACCATTTTTCATCATAAATATCCAGTTATAATTGAGCTAAACGGTTTTTGTGAAATTCGAAAAACAAAACAATCATAACTTTAAACTTGTTTGGAATTATCGGCTGTGGTGGCATTTAAATCGTGTTTAGTCGGGAATAATGGAGCAATCAGTGATTCTGATTCATCAGATTCCTCAGACAGTGACGCTTCCGATTCAAACTCTGATGGTAGTTTTATTTCCAACGTTTTTTTAAAATTTCTTTTTTCTTCCATTTCCAGCATCATCATCTTCCTCAGACAATTATTTCTTCAATAATCTTCCGAAGTCTTCTGAAATCACCAAAAACACACCGTCTCAAATTAACACTGTAAGCAATATTCAACCGAAAGAAACTGTCGAAGTACCACAATCATTTCCAGAACTGCCAGCAATCAGTAGCAGTTGCAACAACAACATCAGTAACAATAACATTACAAATAGTAACGTCTATCATAGTCAAATTGAAGAAGTACCATCACAATCCGTTCCGATTAATTCGGAAAAAGTGATCGTCGACAGTAGCACCCAAGGCGAATCTCATCTTTCAGACTCTTCAGATTCAGACAAAGATGACGACGATGACGAAGACGAAGACGATCGATTGAATTCAACTCCAAAACGACCGAATTATTCAACTTTCTGGAACAAATCATCGAATACAGACTCAAGGAAAGCTTCCGTAAATGTTCCGTCAAATACCAAACCAAAAAGCAGTGTTCCAGTTCCTCATCCGATGTACAATCATTTAGCCAGAAACCAGTTGAACGAAACTCTCCGACAAATCGCTCAGGATGCTCAAGCACATGAAAACGTTAAGAAGCAAGAAGAAGAACTGAGATTAGTGAGGCTGAGAGAAGAAGAGGAACTGAAGAAACAACAGATGTTGAAAATTCAAGCGTTACATGAATCCAGAAAACAGATACATCATTCTGAAATTCAGAAAAAGGAAGAGAATTTAAATCGACTGAAGGAATTATCGAACAGCGATCGGAAGCAAAGAAATATTGTAATTTTAATTTATAAGAAAATGATGAATTAAAATTGTTTAATTCGATGTGATTTTTTTCAGGATATTCCATGTGTTCCCGAACGAGAAGATTACCATCAAATTCTCTGTGATTTTGAGTACAATATCGACCAAGACTTGATTATGAAATTGGTTCATTTAGATGCAAGACAAATTCGACTTTGAATTGTGTTTTATTTAATGTTTCGAGAACAAAAACATCATTGGACAAATGACGAAAAAAGAAAAAAATTCGATAGATTTTTTTGCTTTATGTAAATATTAATAATTCTTTGCTGTCGTTGCCAAATTTTTTGTTTGTTAAATTAGAAAGCAAAAAAATAAATTTACAATTAAGATATTGCAATATAATATTTTTCTGTATTCCTAAAAGATTATTTAATTGTTGTAAAGAGGAAAGAAAATTGAAAGCATTTTATATATATAATTTTCATTTGGAAATAAAAAAATTTTTAATTGTGTTTAATTTTTGTCATAAAGAAATCTATTCATTTGTTGATATTATTGTTTTTGTTTTATTAAATGAATGTAATCAATTTTGTAATAAGAAATTTTGAAATTCAAAGTATGATTAATGTATTTTTATAGTAAACGATTTGAAAATAATATCTATTGATAGTTCTTTGATACTGTTTATTTTTGATTTTTCACCAACGAAAAAAAATGTACAGTAGCAAAGACAGTTATTTGATTGAAAAACATTTTAATGGTTCTGGGAGTAATCTTCGTCGATTGTCGACCAGCGGATTTGAATATCCCAATGAATTGTCGCATGTGCAATATCCTCGTAATTTTTCTACGATTTCTGAAGAAAAAATTCAACCGTCAATGATAAATGTAAAAAATTGAGAATTTTATGATTTTATGTTGTTTTATTATTTTTGAATATCCTTTGGAAAAAACAATATAAAATTAAAAAAAAAATTTTTAAACGCATAAATCTAATAAACGATTTAAACTGTATATTTTATTGATTACATTACCAAAAATATTTTATCGATTTTTTTTAAAAATTACAATTATAAATATAAATAATATTTTTATAATTCCTTATTTTTATATAATAAAATTTTTTAATTGTTTTATCTATTATTTTGATTATTGCGGAGAAATAATTGACAAATTTTTCATCTTTTTAAACGTATACATCGTTTAAAAATTTGTTGTTAATAATCTATCATCTGAATAGGATAAACACAAGTTCAAATCAACACACAGTAAAAAAAATCAATAGTAAAACTTAGAAAATTAAACATTCCTTTTTATGTTTTAGAGTAAGAGTAGACTTAAATTTTGGCTTTGAGGTCCTAAAGTATAAGTAGAGATTTATATAGCCACATTATTAAACAGACATGCTCTGTCCTCTGAATATATTTTTGGTTTTTTAAAATTCATCATTTTAAACGTATAAATCGTTTTAAAATTTGTACTTTGGTCATTAATTAACAAAAAAATTAATGAATAATTAATTTTGTTGCAATTCGTTATTCTGTTTCTAAAATATTTAACTTTTTTAATTTATATTTTTTTATTTTTTTAAATATTCTGTTGAGAGTTAAAAATAAATATTTACTTTTATACTGTTTACTGAAATAATTAACGAAAAAAGTTTTAAAGAATTTGAAAAAGTACAATCTTCAATGAACAATGTATTTGTTACAATTCGTTATTCTTTTTAAAATAAAGACTTAATTGTTTTATTTATTTTGTTCAATATTCCTACGGAAATAATTGAAAAATTTTTCATCTTTTTAGCGTATAAATCCCAATAAATCGTTAAAAAATTTTTACTTGTGGATTAATTAACAAAAAATAAATGTAAATAATTTTTGTCGCAATTTATTATTCAGTTTCTAAAATATTTAATTTTTTTGAATTGAAATTATTTTATTTTTTGAATATTCTGTTGAAAGCGTTACATGTAAACACTATTTTAAACATATTAATCACAAAGAAAAGATTTAAACTGGTTACTAATTGAATTAATTACCGAAAAAAATGTTTTCAAGAATTTTTAAAAAAATTCAATCTTCAATGAAAAATGTAATTAATATTTGTTACAATTTGTTATTTTTTAAAAAAAAGAATTTTAATAATTTTATTTATTATTTTGAATATTGGCGGAAAATAATTGAAATTTTTAAAATCTTTTTGAAAGTATAAATCCCAATAAAATCGTTTTAAAATTTTTATTTGGTGTATTGATTAACCAAAAATAAATGTAAATAATTTTTGTCGCAATTTGTTATTCTGTTTCTAAAATATTTAATTTTTTGAATTAAAATTATTTTATTTCTTTGAATATTTTGTTGAAATAGTTTGTGAATGAACACTTTATTTTTAAACGAATAAATCCAAAAACAATTTAAACTGTTTACGAATTGAAATAATTACCAAAAAAGTTTGAATTTAAAAATTACAATTTAAATGATAAATACAAATAATATTTGTTACAATTCCTTATTTTTTTAAAATAAAAAATTTATAAAATTGTTATTTTTTTATTATATTGAATATTCCGAGGAAATAATTGAAGAAATTCTTTTAAAATATGTACTTAGTTCATTAATTAACAAAAAACTTATAATAAATTAACTAATATGCCTTTAAATATGCCTTTAGTTTTAATGAGACAAGACATAAAAGCAACAAATGCTACCCTTTGCAATGTTTTACTGGCTCATATGTAAAATTTCTCTTGAGAGAAATCTTTTGATTCAAAGAACAGATGCTCATTTGAATAATCCAACAACAGTTAGTCTTAGCATTCATGAGAAGTATAGTGTTTTAATATTAAATATGAATGATCCAAATTGAATTCTGGCAGTTTGTCGTAAAGAATCTTTATTTGTTCTAAATAAAGACACAATCTATTGAGACATCACGTTCGAAAAAGTGCCAAATATGTTTTACTAACTTTATTCGTAGCATGCACAAATTGGTAACTCGTTTCCACCATATGCATACATTTTATTACAAAGAAAGGATTTGCCTACTTATGCCAGAATGTTGGATATATTGAAGTCCTTAGTGCCATCCAATTTTGAGAAAGACTGCTTGAGTGCAGTAAGAAGTATCTTGCTATCAGCTGAAGTCAAAGGATGTTATTTTCTTCTATATTACAGTATTATTTTCTTCTACATCAAAGTCTTATCAGAATAATCAACAATGTTGGGTTAAAAAATGAATGTGCAACAAATTATGATACGAAGCTGAAACTATTTGGCTGTTCCAATTCATGATATAAGAAAGGTTTTTGATAAACTAGTTGCGACATTTCCAGATGAAGATAGCTATAATGAAATTCTCACATATTTCTTGTCAACGCAAATTGAAGATGCTACAGGTAGATATCCACAGTTTCCAATACACTTATGAAATCATTATGCTGTAGCACTTGAAGAGTCACTGAGAACTACAATCTATTGTGAGGGATTTCACAACGCACTGAATTCTTTGTTTCGCTGTAGTCATCCAAGTGTATCACTTCTATTCGATGGACTAAAAAGAGATTTTGCTTGTCATAAATTGACATCGAAGGGAAGAAAAAATTGATTATTACAAAATGTCGTATTACACTGCAAAAGTATGAAGAAACGGAAGACAAGGTGAAATATCTTCGGATTTTAGCATATTTACAATAATAAAAGTTTAGCATTGTTTATTTTTATTTCATTTATATTTGATAATCTTTATTTTTGTGATATTCGTGAAATATTAATTTGTTTTTTTATATGTAATTTAAATAACATCATGTTTACTTTTTTTAATTTATAATTTTCGGATATATTGAGTGTAAAAAAATATCTATGTTGGGGTATTGAAGTAATAGTAAGTTATTTGATTTATAATAACTCAAAAATTGGTTTAAAACTCACAATTTTATGCAAATCCTACAAAGCAATAATTACAGTTAACGATTATAATTCAATAGAACCTATAACTTTATTTTATAATAGAGTGTGGGACAAACTATCCTTAATTTTATTTACTATATGAGATTTTTCAGTGTGGGTTTTTTCTTTGGTGGTTTTTTTTCTGTGTGTGTTTTTTCCGTGTGAACTTTTTCTGTGGGCTATTTTTGTGTGTTTTTTTTCTGGATACAATTTTTTTGTTATCTATAAGGAATTTCATTGGTCGAAATTAAAATGAATGTTGTTTTTTTCAACAATAATAATTTTATTTATTTATTTAAAAATTTAAAATAAAATTATTTAAAAATTTACAACGATATTAAATTAAAAATAAATATAAACATTGAATCTAAATTTAAATTAAAGGACTTTCACGTAATAAAAATTTAAATATTAATATATCATCATCTGAATAGGATAAACACAAGCTTAAATCAACACATAACAGTAAAACTCAGAACTTTAAACTTTCCTTTTTATGTTTTAGAGTAAGACGAGACTTTTAAATTTTTGAATTGGCTTTTAGGCCTTAAGTTAATCAAGGATCTTTGAATCGTATAAGTAGAGATTTCTGAAGAAACATTATTTGATAAACATGCTCTGTCCTCTGAATGTATTTTGATTTTTAAAAATTCATAATCACTGCGAAATATTTTGATTTTTTATCAAAAACTTTCTTCGTATCCAAACACATTTACTTTATCTGAGATGACTTTATAACATATTGCATTATAGCCTCTTAAGGAAAAATTTAGAACCTATCTCTCTGATAGACAGTTTTGGGAAGAAATTTAAGAATGTATAACAGTATTTTGTTGCCTTTATATATCATGCGCACTTGATTTGAAAACTCTTTCATGTTTTGGGGAATTTTTAAAAAATAATTTAAATGCTACATTTTTTTAAAAAGTGATTTAATACTTTTATTTCATTTATTGGTGCTTTAAACACTAAAAAGTAGGGATGTACCGGTTTTCGGCACTGGCAAGCCGGTAATACCGGGTATTTTCAAGCACCGGTTCCGGCACCGAAACCGGCAAAATTTGCCGATTTTTTTCCGGTTTTGAATAAATAAATGTTACTCGCTATAAATATTAATAAAATGAATAATATTAATTTGGAAAAAATCTTTTTACTTAATATATGTTTAAATATTCATTTATTATTATCACGTTTAAAATTACTACTCAAATTATTACACTAAGCTTCAAAAATAAGACAAGTCATGTCTGGCAATTTTATACCGTATGTTCAAATGTGTCTCACATCGCAAGATGTAATATCTGTCATAAGAATATACTACATGGTCAAGCTGGAAACACTAGAAATTTCAGTACTTCAAATCGGATTTCTCATATACGAAGTAGACACCCAAAGGAATACATCAACATACAGCATCCTACATCACATCCAATTGCTTTCTCTGAAAACTGTCCTTCGATTCCAACAAATACCAGTAGCTCTCAACAAACTTTGGAACAATGCATCAATCGTGTCAAAATGTGGGAGAGAGACCACCCATCAGCGATTAAAATCGATGGAGCTATTGGTAAAATGATTGCTATTGATATCCAGCCCATTCAAATTGTGGAAAATGAGAGGTTTCAGTTCCTTCTAAATCAACTTGAACCAAGATATAAAATTACTTCTAGAAAGTACTTTACCGAGAATGTTCTCCCTTTTCTATATGATAAAATGAAGATGATCATAGAGAAGCTCGTGCCAAAGGACAGTAGTGTATCTTTTACTGTTTATCTCTTGACTGCAGAACACACAACAAAGTCTTATATGAGCTTGACTGCTCATTGGTTACAATCAGATTTTTTACTTTGTTCAGTAGTTTTACATTGTATACCATTTGATGATCGGCATATATCTGATAATATTGTATGTATGTTCAGAGAAATGCTTACTACTGGAAAATTAAGTAACTAAGTAACTACCATATAATTTTACATGATAATGCTCCTAATATAACCAAAGCATTTCGTGGGATGAATTTTATTGGCCTTCAGTAAGTTCCGTACTTTGCACACTCCCTTCAAATAGTTATAAAAGATGGGATTTTTGGTCAAAATGAAATCAGTGAGATTCTTGCTACCGCCAGAAAACTAGTTGGTCACTTCAAGAAATCATCGTCAGCTACTTCAAAAAGAATTGAATTTGCCGCTAAGTCAACTCGTTGGAATTCAACGCTTTACCTTTTGAAGAGGTTATTGGAACAGCATCGTACTTTTAGTATCTTTTGTACCGAGACTGATGGTGTTAGTAATCTCAATCTCAGTCAATGGATAACTGTTGAACAAATTATACGAACTTTAGCTCCATTTGAAGAGCTAACACAAGATGTTAGCGGTCACAGTTCATTAATTTCTCTAATCATTCCAGCTACAAAAGCATTAATAAATGTTTTGGAAAAGCCCGAAGTTGATTCAGAATTAAAAACAATGAAGGAACAGTTGCTGAAATCTCTCATAAAACGGTTGAGAAACATGGAGATTCATCTATGTTGTGCAATCGCCACTCTTTTGGATCCACGTTTTAAACATCTGTTTTTCTGAGTTTGTAGCTGGACAAGCTAAAGATAACCTTCTTGCTTTTACACGTTGGTGTTTAAATGAAAACACTACAAACTTCGAGCATTTAGAACCTGAAAAAACTTTAATGAACATTTCTCAAAATTCTGATCTCAGCCCCTGATCAAGTCTTGATAAGATTTTATCACTCTCTCAGACAAAGTTGTCTGTTTCTCCAGCATCAGCGTTGAAAACAGAATTGGACATCTATTTATCTGAAGGACTTATTTCAAGACAAGAAAATCCATTTCACTGGTGGGGCTCCAATAATCATCGTTTACCAAGACTATCACTGATCGCTCGTACCTATCTTGCGTCTCCGCCCACAAGTGTTCCTTCTGAAAGAGTTTTTAGCATTGCAGGAAAAACATTGGACGACCAAAGATCAAGGCTGTTACCGGAGAACACAGAGAGATTAATTCTTTTGAAATTTAATTTTCATCTAATTGATGAAGTTAATATTTGTGTTAAAAATACAAAATAAAAATTTTATTTCGTTTCAATGTTGGTTTTTCTTTTTTGATATTTTTTTATTCATAATATTTTATTTTTCAAAACCGGCACCGGCACCGGCCGGTTTCGAAAAAGTTAAACCGGTACATGCCTACTAAAAAGCAAATATTAGGTCAATATATTTAAGTCAAGTATCAATGTTTTTTATTTCCATGTTTTTATAAAATTTAAACGTTGGGTCACTTTTTCACACTCCATAAGCTGTTATACCTAATTTACATATTATGTATGTACGTATATGTGAAATCATACATACATCTACCCATCCATCTATTAATACATATGTTTACGGTTTACATATTTGTGTTCTGAATCACAATATATATATATATATTAGGGTGGTGCTTATAATGAAGAAAAAAATTTTTTTTTGAATTTTTATCGGGACACCTTCTCATTTTGTTTCTTTGTCTATAAAAATGAAACTGTGAAAATT